>QJSC01001653.1:120321-180774 GCA_003697955.1 Calidris pygmaea
GACTGACCGACCGGCCCCCGCCTCGCTGCCGGCGTCGGGACGGGACGCGCCGCCGTTACCCCGGCAACGACGCCCGCCGGGACTGCGTGAGGTCAGAGGTGACGGGGGCGGGGCTCGGCAGGGAGAGGCGGCAAGATGGCGTCTACGGCGGCCGGGAAGCAGCGGATCCCCAAAGTGGCGAAGGTACCGGGGAGGAGGGAAGAGGCGGTGGTGGTGGGCCAGCGGCCGGGTGTTGGGAGGGGGGTCCAGGCGGCCGGGCCGCGGTCCTTGGAGCAGCGCCGGGCGCCCTGGAGCCACCGGGCCCCGCCGGGCCGGGAGAGCGGAGCCGCCTGCGGCCTCTGGAAGTTTTGCCTCTCTTGATGCCCCGGGCTGGTGCTGGCCCTGTCAGGGGGGGGTCTCCGCATCCTTCTTCAGTGAATAATGAAGCCACCGGAGTAAATGAGGCACGAGGGGCCTTTTTAGTTTTGTATTAGAAGGGGAAAAGTGTGTATCAAGCCGCCTTTCTTTACAGGTGAAAAATAAAGCACCTGCCGAAGTTCAGATCACAGCAGAACAGCTCTTAAGAGAGGCAAAAGAGAGAGAACTTGAACTTCTTCCACCACCACCTCAACAGAAGATCACAGATGTTGAAGAGCTAAATGACTATAAACTCCGGAAAAGGAAGGTAAAGGCAAAAAAAATAATAATTATAGTCACGATGCTTGTAGTTTTACTATTTTTTTAATTTAAACAAGACTTAGCCTATATTACCTGTAGATTTTCCAGATGAACAGTAATTCATAAAATAAACCCTAACATTTGCCCAGAAAATGCTACCTTCATGCAAAAGTTGTACATTAAGCATGCGTTGTTTAACACAGAATTTGGTAGTGCACAACTTATCATGTGTGACCATGTTCAAGGTGTTCAGAACAATGGAAGAGTAATTAAATACGTGGTTGACGTGCAGTTTCTTCATCACCGCTAATATCTGGCCAGTCACCATGACAGGACATTAGCAAGCTTTACAGGAGTGCTGGTGTTTTTTCCACCTCAGCTGTTTAAAAGAATACAGAGTGTGTTTGCAAGTGATATTTCTGTTCTGTACAATTGGGATATCATTTGACGCACTTTAGAACAAAACTTTCTACACTAATCACCATTATGTCTGATGATTATCTTAAAAACCTTACCATTTTGCATGTCATATTGCAGGTTTGTTTTTTTTTTTAATTTTTTATTTAAAAGATTTGCTTTGCTTGTGCAAACTTATCTACTTAGTTTTCTTCTGCTTTTTCCTTTGATAATTGCTGTCCTGGATCAGCAAAGCAAACATATCCTTCACAGGGAACTTCGAATTGTTTTCAGTACAGAAAAATTTTTTAGATACAGCCAACATAAATTAGGACTGTCGTTCGCTTAAGTGTATATGCATATGTTCAGAACTGGTGACTGTTGTAGCACAACAACACAACATCCCATTACTCAGCCCTGGGTTGATGTTCATTTCCCTCCTTAACGTAGCGTCTAGGGCTCCTCGTGACGGTTCGGGTCTTATTGCCCTGCGTGCTGGTGTACCTCACTCAGGCACATGTGGAGCAACTGGAGTCAGACGATCAACACCACAGCGCTGCAAAAACAACCTTTCATATTACCTTTTTTCATCTCTTATATGAATGGCAGTAACGAGCCACCACGTTAACTCTGTCAAACGATGTTTAGCCACATGTTGAATACCAATAGCATTGATCCTGGCAGTAGCCAAACACAAGGCTGAAGAGGCTCTCAGCCTTGCACTGAGCAGTGAAACTTGTCTAGCACATTTGATGCCGGCATATTAAATCCAGGGAATAAGAATAAGGCATCTTGCTTTAAAGAAGTTTAGAGCAACAGTACATATAGGTCCAAGTGAATAAACTTGTGCTGGTGCATCCATGTACATTCAGAGTTGTCTGCGATGACTGGATTCCATTTGTCCAGGGAATGTTGCTATCAAAACACTAAGCAGGAGATTAAAAAAAAAAAAGGTAAGATTTTAGTGCTGTCAGTTATTATTCCATCAGTTTTTGAGGTATCAGGTTATACTTCTAGCTTCTCCATTATGCAATTTTTAGAGAGTGTTGTATTGAGTATGATTTGTTACTACATCTGAATGGGTGTAAGACATCTGGAGTTCATTCCAATAATAGTAATATTCCATAAGCCATTCATAACAAGATTGGCCTGCACAGAGGGATTTCTTACTTACGGAAATGATTTTCTCCTCAGACTTTTGAAGATAACATAAGAAAAAACAGGACTGTTATCAGTAACTGGATAAAGTACGCACAATGGGAGGAAAGCCTAAAAGAAATACAGAGGTAATTACAATGCATCTGCAAACATCTCTTATAAACCTTTTAAGATGCAAGTTGACAAACACCATCAAAGTCCTGGAGGTACATTATATACACAACTTACTTCTCTTTGCTTTCCAGAGCCCGTTCCATTTACGAGCGTGCTTTAGATGTAGACTACAGAAATGTTACGCTATGGCTGAAATACGCAGAAATGGAAATGAAGAACCGCCAGGTTAATCATGCACGAAACATTTGGGATCGAGCCATTACCACCCTTCCCAGGGTCAACCAGTTCTGGTATGTTTACAGAGAGTGAGGCATTGCTTCTACCCCAAAAGACTACTGATCATTTTTCTGTTTTGGTATCATTCAAAAGTGCATTGTTCTCTGTTTCTCTAAGTCTTTAGGCTAGTCTGAAAAAAAGAGGAAGGCTTAAGTTTTGGACAGGTTTACTTTTCAAGTGGTGAGAGTGTTGGGACAGAAGGATGTTCATGTGCCTGCATGCTGCCAGTCGCAACAGTATCTATGGGCATTTCTGGGGTGCAGGTGGGAAATAGGTGAAGAAATCTCAGTAATGCTCTTATTAAGCACTCAAAAAATCCTTTTATTTACGTGTTTACAATGTGTTTATAAAAACTTGATCTTGTTTTCTAAGGTATAAGTATACTTACATGGAAGAGATGTTGGGGAATGTTGCTGGATCACGGCAGGTGTTTGAACGTTGGATGGAGTGGCAACCAGAAGAGCAAGCTTGGCATTCCTATATTAACTTTGAGCTGAGATACAAGGAGGTGGACAGGGCGCGTACCATTTATGAGAGATATATCCTTTCTGATGCATCGCAACACCTGCCCAAGTTGAGGCCTGCATTCTTCATGTCTGTCTTATCTGTTCTGTCTCCAGCTATGTCCCTGTGCTCTTTTTTACTGTGGTGCACTGGGAGTAAGCCACCATGCTGAGAGCCAGCAGTAGGTATTAAAATCACATTTAATATATGCCTCCAGATTCAGTTAAGTGAATGTATGTCCTGCCACAGTACTGGATTTTTAACAGCACTCATACTTCCAGCTTTTTTGCAGTCTTTTTTTTCAGATTTCTCCTCCATAGACTTTTCCCTGACCCTTGCTTGATTTTTATTCCTTTTTAAGTTCTCACTAAGGCACAAAGCTGTTTCTTGTCTTCTTCCCAGTTGCATTCTTTGCATATGCCATCCTTGGGAGTTATTTCAAATAGTCCATGACCCTGCAGTCACTGGGAAGAATGCAATTTGAAGGTCTAGTTCAACCACTGCTGTTTCTTTAACATAGCTCTACTTGTTATTGTTCATCCTGATGTTAAGAACTGGATCAAATATGCCCGCTTTGAGGAGAAGCACAGCTATTTTGCTCATGCAAGGAAAGTATATGAAAGGGCAGTGGAGTTCTTCGGAGAAGAGCATATGGATGAGCAGTTGTATGTGGCTTTCGCAAAATTTGAGGAGAACCAGAAAGAAGTAAGAGTTTCTTGATAATACATCAGACTACTACCAAGTGCCCCCACAAGATTTCTTCTTGAATATCAAACTCTAGGCCACTTAACATTCACTGCAATACTTGTGTTTTTCAGCATGTATGAGATGTTGTAGTCCAAGTTAAGGAGACAATTTTTTGCTTATCTTCTATTTGCCTTTTGGTGACATCAAGGAAATATGTTCTAAGAAAGGTGGGCACCAAATCTGCCAAGCCTGAGAATAGTGTCATCGGATCAAATATATGTCCTCAGATTTATAAGCTCCTGAGAGGTTGTAGGCTTGCATAATAATAAAAAAAAATAAATTAGCCTTGTTTTTCCCAGATGGTCGCTTTAAAGTGCCCAGTCCATTAAGCAATTGAAAACATTCTGTGAACACAAAGCAAAAACCTCTTAAAAATATGTTAAATATTCCAGACCTGTAAATGAGTAAGAAATTGTAGGTTTTGATATTTACAGATTTATATTTTTTCCAAAGTTTACTGTACGGGGAGATCTGTGTTAGTCTTGTCCTAAAACAGTCATTTACATTGAGATATTCTATAAATTCTATTAAATATTGCCAAAAGCTCATTCAAAAATTGTGGGGGAGGACAGAGTTGCTTTGTAAATATTACTCAAATGATATTTAATATTTTCAGTTTGAAAGAGTAAGAGTCATCTACAAGTACGCCTTGGACAGAATTCCAAAACAGGATGCCCAAAATCTCTTCAAGAATTACACCATCTTTGAGAAGAAGTTTGGAGACAGAAGGGGAATTGAAGACATCATTGTCAGTAAGAGGAGATTCCAGTATGAAGAGGAAGTGAGGGTATGTATTCCAGATATCCTCTGGGTTCAGTGTCTTGTGATATGAAGGCTCACAAGTTTTACATTACCCTTGATCTCAGTCCAAGAAAATGCCAAGAGAACAGTGTTCTTTTTGGAGGCAGAATTCCAACAATACTTGCATTTATTGCTTTTTTGTTTTTGCATTCTAATGTAGATTGTGAAGCTCCGTACTCTTCACAGTAATCTTAGGGAATAATGCAGTTTAGCTTGTGAGTAGCTTCTTCACTTCTGTTATGCACTAACTGTGACAGGACACTTCACCTGTGTATAAATACTTTTCTGTGAGAAAACAGGTGCACTGCACCTGTCTGCTGTTCAGTGAATACTGCATATTTCATCATTTTCCCTTCTCACAGCTCAGTTTGCTTTTATATATTCACTTAAAGAATTTTTGTAGGTAAAATTAAAGCCATAAATGCACTTTAGCCTGAAAGCTGTAGCATACCTGAGGCCAACACTTTTCATTAACATTCCTATGATCTATTTTAAAGGAGAAATTCTGAATAAAAGCTATAAGTAATGGAACAGGGTCTGTTATTTGTAGTTACTGAAGTTTCTTTCCCATTTCTCTGCTCCCATCTTCCTGGAAGGCAAATCCACATAATTATGATGCATGGTTTGACTACCTGAGATTAGTTGAAAGTGACACAGATGCCGAAACTGTCAGAGAAGTGTATGAAAGAGCCATCGCCAATGTTCCCCCAATTCAAGAGAAAAGACACTGGAAAAGATACATCTATCTTTGGATTAACTATGCATTATACGAAGAGCTGGAGGCAAAGGCAAGTAGGAAGAACACAGTTTTTTTTTCTTTCCTTCCCGTGTATTTTCCTCATATTAAATAGCTACAGATATTTTAATAAGAATGAGAGCTAAAAATACTATGCCTTATTTGTTTTGTATAACTAGCTACAGGATTTGCTATCTATATAAATATATAATATTTATTGATTTAAATATGGGGGGGTTTCCCCTTAATTTTTCCTTCTCATGCATAGGGGAAAAAATATTTCAGTTTCACCCCAATTCATCCAGAAACATCCTGATAATAAAAGCAAAGTGGGTCTTTCTATCCCATCTCAATTGCCTGTTGCAGGCTGTTATCTGAACTTGCAAAATATTTCTGTATTTAACAAAACTATTTGTGAAGTTGTTCTGTGAAGCAGTCAGATTCTCACTATAGTTGCCTTTTGAGGCTGTGTAAGTATTCTATTATCAGGCATGAAACTTCATAGCTGCTCTTTATGTTGTAGAATTTTAGTATAGTATAATGATTCAATATCTTTTAAAGGAAAGATACTTCCCCCCCCACCCCCCCAGCCCCAACGGGGACACTCCTGGTTTTATTGCCTAGTTCTTAGTGTTGAATCTTCTTTTCAAAAGATGACTCTTACTGATTCTCAGAAGTTACTGTCTTTGAATCACGCACACTAAGTAGATAAGTACTTTTGTATCTTAGGTATACAAGATTCTAAACAATTTAAAAATACTGTTCTGCAGTTTTGCAATCATCACACAAATCAAAATGTAGGGTAATCTTAGCAGTGAAGAAAGTATTTAATTTTGCCTGTTTCTTACAGGATGGAGAACGAACCAGACAAGTGTATCAGGCTTGTATTGAGCTCATTCCCCACAAGAAGGTATGGTTCCTCCAGCTGTTTGTATCAAGTCTTGAATTAAAATTCCCCAGGTAGGATCCTTTATTTTTCCTGCCAAGCTTCAGGTGTGTAAGCAGCTCCAAATGGCTACTAGCACATTCGTGGAGACTTTAAATATCCCTTCCAGTTTCTTATAATGTACACCTTCTAAATTTGATAGTTTAGGGCTTTTTTTCAAGTTAAGGTGTTGGATGGTGGTAATTTGCATCCTCAGTGAGAAATAGAGAGCCACACACTGAAGTCAGATTTCCTTATACAGGTGTGATGCAAGAGTTTCTCTAGCATTTTCAAATTACTATGTATACTCTAAGAAGTTGAGATAACACAGAGGATAGTCCAGTTCTGTTAAATAGTAGGGAAGAACTCTTACCTGTTATTTATTTACTTGTTTTCTTCCTCAGATTGGTACTTTTATAGTTATTCTCAGCCTAGTTGCTTATAGTCTCTGGAGAACACTTACTTGTTATTCTATTTTGTGTGGGGTTACTGCCTTTTATAGCAACTGTTTCTAATTGTCTGCACAGTCCCAGCTGAGGGAGATGCATTTGATAAACCATCTTTCAGGTGTGTATTCCCCATTACAATCAGTCTTCAAGACTGGTTTTTTAGTTTTGTGGGCGTTTATTGCCAGTGAGTTTTAACTAAAATATCTGTGTGGCCAAACCCTTAAAACAATTAATCAGCATTGCTTTGGAATGTCAAGAAATCTTAGATCATGTCCTTCCTTTTCTAGTTTGTCATTAATCATGTCATCTGAATATCAGATGTGTAGATTAGGGTTAATCTGTAATTATTAAAAGTTGATTAGGTAATAATTGATTCAGTGATAGCTGATATTTTGCCAATCGACTGGTTAATGAACCATTTTCTGTGTTTGAGAAGACTTCTGTCCTAGCTATTTTTGCTTTCATCCAGTGGTAGAGTATATTGTCCTGTTCTAGAGAGCAGGAGTATGAACTTTCAACTTTTTAGCAGGAAAACGCTGCAGGTCAAATGCAATTAACTGCAGTAGCAGTAACATCTTGTATAGACAGTCTGATTATTTTGCTAATGAACATATGCGGTTCCAACCCTAAGCTTCTACTAAGGTTCTACTAAGCTTCCGACCCAAGCATCACATTGTTCTTTTTCTTTCAGTTTACATTTGCCAAAATATGGCTGCTGTATGCTCAATTTGAAATACGCCAGAAAAATCTTCCACTTGCCAGAAGAGCTTTGGTAAGCTTTCGTTAATTCCATAATTGACTTTACTAACTAATAGTAACAAGGGAATGGCATTAAAAGATCTTAAATTGTCCTTTATAAATTACTGGTTTAATCCACTTAAATAAAGCATCTGAGAAGTCTGCAGGGACCAGCATTTACTGTCATGTATGATTTAAAAAGAAGCATAGCTTGATATGATGAATTAGCCTGGGGCAGAAATGAATGTAGCTTTCTCGTTTCAGCTGACAAACCACACATCTGAATGCAGGAGCACCCAAATCAGCTTAGCCCACTTGGAAATTTTTAACTGCTGCTAATTTTTTTAAATGATACTTGTACAAACAATAGCATTTTAAATAAACCTAAGACTTGCCAAATAGAGTGTTTGAGTCCCAGCCACCAGGTTGCTGATAGAAGCAATCTCAGGGACTTTGGGCAGGCTCGGGAGCTTCTGTGTGGAGTTCACTGTGTGAATGTCAGCATGTCAGAGAGCAATGGAGTACGTTTTGGCATCGAATCCTTTTGAAATGAAAAGCTTTCTTTCCTTACAATTCAGATATTCTAAATAAGCTCGGTGATAGCATAAAAATTTTGATAGAAAGCTAATGTTGGTAATGGTTGAGGTGGTTTGACTTTAAGAAGGAAACTGATGGGATTTCCATCAACCCCATGGCACAGCAGTGATTAGAGCATAAACGTCAATGGCCATCTGTAGCTGATGCTGGACCAAGTCTGCCCCCAATGTGCCAGTAAAGCTTTGTCTCTTGAGCTGGACTCCTGCCCTTGACCAGAACAAAAGGAAGGGTTAAGTCCCCTGTGAGGCTGTTACTGTCTCCCTGCAGGAGAAGACAACCATCTGTCCTGAAGTGTGCTGCTGTTCTAGCTTGGCTTAAGATACCATTGCTCAAACTTACCATAGTCAACATTTTGCACCTTGTTTCTGGCTTTCTTTTATTTAGGGGTAAATGATAACAGGAGATTCTGGAAAGGCTGCTTTGGCAGCCATAATACTTTTTTGGACCAGAACTAGATTTGGCAAGCAGTTTATTTCTTCCTTTCTTTTGCAACAAGTTGACTTTGAGCCACCTCTTTGGCAAGAAACCTTACTTCTGTCCTGAGGTCAGGGTCCTGTGCTGTCAGCGTGCAGAAGAGGAGGTCCAGCTCCTGATGCTGAAGCTCTCATCAGCATGGAGACAGTGCCTTGCTCTGCTTTACTTTCACTGGCTGCAGATGGTGTGTGGATTCCTTGTTTTCTCAGGACCTGAGAGATGCTGGGACTTGGAGACAGGAGATCAGCTGGAGTCTATGCTGGCAGTGAGGGGTGTGCGAGGAAGAACCGAGCATATTTTGAAATAGAAAAGACATTTATAGTGTTTGAGAGCCATAATGGTGACCAATTAGGTGTTCCCAAGTGGTGGTTTCCTCCATTTTTACTAATACCAAGATAATCAAAGTGTAGGAAAGTTGTGCAGGAGAATTGTAGTAAGGGAGTTTGATCTGAAATAATTTAATTCACATTGGCTTGAAGTAACAGAGGCTGCAGTGCTTAATAAATAATAGTTGTCTACAGAAGTGACTCCAAGAGTGAAGCTCACTACAGACCTGTCAGATGTTCCCGTTCTTAACTCCTGTGATGATGAGTAACAGTGGTGGTCCAGGAGACAGTTTGTCTTGATACAGTTTTTTTTATAAGATACTTGGGAACTGCTTGCCTGGAAGACCGGTACAGACTGGTACTATGCTTTCTTCAGCTTTTGATGCAAGATGAAGTGTTCATTTGATGAGCCGGGGTGAGTTTCAACTTTGTGGGGAATCCATCTTACGTGACAGTGTAACAAGTTAGAAGCTTTTTTGCTTTCAGACTTTTTCTTGACGTTTAAGGATGCACACTCATTTTGCAAATGTTGTTTTTTAAGACTCTGATCAGAGCCAGTATGAAATTTAACCAAATTGCTCAAATATTAATTTTATTTCAAATACTGGAGAATAAACAAATGTTTAGAAAATAGAGTGGTGTTTTTTCTGTGCAAGATGTTTACAGTGGTTTTGGTTTTGGTTTTTTTTTTTTGCTTAACAGGGGACATCCATAGGTAAATGTCCAAAAAACAAACTGTTTAAAGGTTATATTGAATTGGAATTACAATTGCGAGAATTTGATCGTTGCCGAAAGCTGTATGAAAAATTCCTGGAGTTTGCACCGGAAAACTGCACATCGTGGATTAAATTTGCTGAACTAGAGACCATTCTTGGCGATATTGATAGAGCTCGTGCAATATATGAGTTGGCCATTGGCCAGCCCCGGCTAGACATGCCAGAGGTAAGGGGGTAGAAGAACTTTACAGTTGGCACCATTTTGAGGTATTTATTACACGGTGTGGCTAATTAAAATGTAAATAATCTGCCAGCTTGATCAGAACTGCTTTCCATAGTGCCTTAGCCTGTGTCTCATTAATTTAACATCTGTTTCTTCTTAGCAGGGTATGCAGGACTGTGCAACCCATGATAACACATGGTGGGGGAGAAACATGCTTAATGGATTATGTGCATAAGAATTAATATTGCTGAGTCTTAATCCTAGCTTGTACAGTCAATAAATACTCTGATCTCTGATTTTTTTTGAGAGAGAGAAATTTCACCTTTATCCATGCTCCTCTTTTTTTTTCTTTTTTCTTCTTTTTTTTCCTTTTCATTATCGCAGTGTGCTATGAACATAGTGAGAGACTTTTCTTCTTTTGCAGGTTCTTTGGAAATCCTACATTGACTTTGAAATTGAGCAAGAAGAGTATGAGAAAACAAGAAATCTTTACCGCAGATTACTTCAGCGGACGCAGCATGTTAAGGTGTGTATGGGGACGTAGAACACAGAACTGGTCTTCAGCCTGGTCCACAGTGGAGAAGAAGCCTTGGCCGCTTTGGTTTTCTGGCTTTTTCAAATCAACAGTGAGCCTGAGCTCAGTCCCGTGCCTGTGCCACGAAGAGGGGAAAGACGATTCTACATTACATATCGCAACAGGTGTATCTTACATGAAGGAAGGCTTTGCAGAAGGTTTCCAAGCAGCTCTCTTCCTTCTGAGTGGCTTTTGGAATTGTAGTTGGAAAAACAGCGTACGATAAAAATTGTTGCGATTCGTCCAGTGTAGTTTGATGCTGTCATTCGAATAAATTCAGACAGGTTTACGTTGATTTGAAACAACCACAAGAAATCTGTCAGTGTAGTTTACATGAATATTCTCTCTCGCCAAAACGAAGCAAATCTCACACTTCTGGAACAAACGTGAATTTTCTAGATACCTGCTTATGAAGAAATACTTTAGACTTGCATTGACATCTGCTTTTTTGACTGCTTTGCTGTTTGAGAGTGTCACTTAGCTCTCAGAGTTCAAAATGGAGGTTTCAGCTTGGTTTTGCTTTGCTTTCACCACAGGTATGGATCAGCTTTGCGCAGTTTGAGCTGTCTGCAGGAAAGGAGGAGAGTTTGTCAAGATGCCGGCAGATTTATGAAGAGGCTAATAAGGCAATGCGAAACTGTGAGGAGAAAGAGGAGAGAGTCATGCTTCTGGAATCCTGGAGAAACTTTGAAGAGGAGTTTGGAACTGATACCACTAAAGAGAGGATAGATAAGCTTATGCCTGAGAAAATAAAGAAGAGGAGAAAACTGCAGGCTGAAGATGGGGTAAGAGGAATAATTATGCAAGTAGTCACTTTGAGTCCTTGGTGGCTTTACGCTGGAGTCTGGTACACAAAATAAAGTCGGCTGTGATGGATGCTGTAACTGCATACCGATTTTAGTGCAGTAGTTTAAAAAAAAGCATTGGCCGAAATGCGTGCTGCTGAGCTCCTTGCTCTTCGGCAGGCTGGGTGAGCAGTGGATGCAGAGTGAGATACTCGTACCAAGTGCTCGCTGCTGTCTTTACTTTAAACTCCTACTATGGCCAAATCTAAACAGCTTTGGGCAGTACTGTGCAGGTAGTGTTTGTTCCTTAACTTTGTTTGGGAAACTGTAGCCAGGCTGTCCCTCAAATCTGCCTGCTCATTACACACAGCAGCAGCAGTACTGCCTTACAGCCATTCAGCTCATTGGTTTCAGCTGTTTTTCAGCTGCTATGGAGGGTCTAACAAACATTGATTTTAATTTTATCTCACTGTTATGCTTATTAGAAGCACCTTCTAATAGCTAACATTAACATGCAAATTAAACGTGCTTTGTGGTATTTTTTTTTTTCCCTAGTCTGATGCTGGCTGGGAGGAATACTATGATTATATTTTCCCAGAAGATACTGCCAATCAGCCTAATCTCAAATTGCTTGCTATGGCTAAACTCTGGAAAAAACAGCAACAGGAGAGCGAAGCTGCAGAGATGGATCCAGACAAAGACGTTGATGAAAGCCAGTCTTAATACATTGCCTTTGCCCACCCCTTTTCTTGGGTATTGTACAGTATTTTCATCGGTGACAAATAAATGTATTTGAAGAGTTTTACTATTACTGACTTGAGACGTATTTTTGTTTGGAAAAAAAAAGATAAGCACCATATTGCAGTTGATTCCCTTTAATAGTGTTAAAAGTAAAGGCCGTGGGGCAAGTGCAGGAATGTGCAGCTATTACCACTGCTCTGAGAACTGGAAGAACTGGGCGGAAGCTTTGTTTTTAGCACAAGACCCACTGTTCTCAGGCTCCTACAAGCAAACGCAGTACTGCCTAAAACATACTAGTGTGCCAAGGCAGCAGCTGTACTTTCTTTAATGAGAGAGGTGGCTCTAGCCGTTCCTGTTTGTTTTTTCCACTAATTCTGTAAAATATGTGCGGATCATGAGGATAGTTGAGAACAACAAATCCTGTTGACTGTCAACCTGTTCGACTGTCTATCCAAGTCAGCTTTTATCCCAGAAAGCTGTGTAGGAGGGACGGTAGTAGGAGTTAAGTATCCTGAATCTAGCCCCCAGAAGACAAATCTGTAGAAACTGTTATCATGCAGTTAGTCTGTGTTTTAATGTTTGAACATCTTGGCCGCGTATTTTGTAAATAATCTATTGGGAAGTGAGGTAGAAGCTGCGTAAGTAGGTTTCTCAATGTGTTTTGTGTTTCAGGGGGGAAAAAAAAAATTCAGCCTTTATCATCTGTAAGTTTTTTTGGGGGGGAAGGAGCCTTTCTGTCCACTTGTGTGGGCTGGTTCTGCGCTCCAAGGGGAGGTCGGGTAGTTTGCCCTTGTGGTGGGGAGGGAGACCTGGGGAGGACAGGGATCCCTGCCCTGGGGCTCCCTCCCGTGGCTGGGGACCTCGCCTGCCAGGAAGAACGGTGATTTCTAAAAAAAAAAAAAACCAAGTGAAAATGTGCCACAATAACTCCCAGAGCTACCCTGTCTTTCACCATCTCCATTACCGTAGTCATCCTCCCTGGGCTGATGCTTTTGAGCTTCTCTTTTTTAGCCTGGGGTGGGGAAGAGCAACCAGGCAGGGGGTGCACCCACACCACTGCTAGGGGAGACCCAGAAAGGTCAAGCTGGACTTTGTGGCCCTGGAGGGGTAGTCAAGGGCGTGGGGGCCCGGGTGGGTGCTGCCAGTGATGGAAAGGGCTTGCGGAGGAGTGGAGGTGAGACCCTGCTTGTGCAGCTGGGGCCAGTGAGAGCGATTTGGCCTCTTGGGTGGGAGAGACGGGACCCACCTGGCCAGGGAGAGCAAGAGGGAGCTCGCCAAGGGGCTGGCCAATCTGGCCAGAAGGCTTTAAATTGGGAATGAGGGGGGCAGGAGGTGATGGCTGTGGGAGGGAGCAGTGGGCTGGGTGGGTAGAACAGGGCATGGGGTGCTGTGGGCAAGGGACCTCAACTGCAGGGTGGGAGGAAACCAAGGGTGTGCCTTGCGAGCAGGGGAATGCCATGAGGGCTACAAAGATGATTGGGGGCCTGGAGCATCTGCCTTACGAGGAGAGGCTGAGGGACTTGGGTCTTTTTAGTCTGGAGAAGAGAAGGTTCAGGAGGGATCTGATCAATGCCTGTAAATACTTAAAAGGGTGGGTGTCAAGAGGACAGGGCTGGTCTTTTTCCAGTGGTGCCCAGGGACAGGACAAGAGGAAATGGGCACAAACTTGAACGTAAGAAGTTCCACCTAAACATGAGGAGGAACCTCTTGACCTTGAGGGTGGCAGAGCCCTTGGAAGAGACTGCCTAGGGAGGTGGTGGAGTCTCCTTCTCTGGAGACATTCAAACCCCACCTGGACACGTTCCTGTGCAACCTGCTCTGGGTGGACCTGCTTTGGCAGGGGGTTCGACTAGATGATCTCCAGAGGTCCCTTTCAACCCCATATCATTCTGGGAAGAAGGCAGTGTTAGGTGGGGAGCTCTTGCTCTTTTCTTGGGAGTCCTGTGGGAGTGGGTGCCTGTTCAGGGCGCCTGGGAGCAGCCCTGTTGGTGCAACACCCTGCTGGAGCTGGGAGATCCTTCCTCCCCTCATTGTCCCACGTTTGTTCACCTTGCTAACTGGGCTGGCTGGCTAAGAAGAAAAAAATGACTTTACTGGTGGGGACTGTCCTTGGTTGCTTGCTAACTGTTGTTCTTTCAAGTTAAAACAAGTTGATCTTGAAGTCAGCTATCTTAGTTACACTTTCTGTTTTAAAGCTTGACGATTGGATAGGATTTTCTCACACCAGTGGTGTAACTGGTGGCTGTAATACAGCCCCGTGCTTGCACCCGTTGTTCTTTCTCCCTACGTTCTCCTAAAATCCCGAGTGGGAAAGCAGTGCTGTTCCACCACGACAACCGAGAGGAGCATATTGATGGAATAAAAAAATCTGGCTTTAAGTTTACAGCTGCTCTTACGCCTTCTGGGCTTTGATTTCTCCAGCACCTTGGCGGTTTGGGGAGGGGGTTTTGCAGTGCCTTTTTTTTTTTCCTTTTTTTTGGCCTTTTTTTTTTTCCTTTNTTTCCTCCTTTTTTTCTCTAATAGGAGGCCACAGTTGTAATCCCTGTGCATCCCAGCGAGGATGTGCTGAGCTCCCTCCCCGCCAGGCAGCAGGCGGCGGCAGAGCCGCTTCTGCCCGCTCCTTGTCCTTCATCTGCACAGAAACTGGGGGACGCGGGGGACCTTGTGGGTCCCACACACCTCGGAGCATCCTGCGAAGCGCGTTTGCAGCCTAATGGGGTGCGTTAAAGGGGAGACCAGGAGAGAGAGGGTCCACAGGGCAGCGGCAGACAAAAATCGAAGCCAGCAGTGCTGCAGTGACAGCAGATTTATCTTGAGCTGTCTTGTTGATGTTGGGGCGGTGCTTGATGTGGTCTTAAAGACAGAAGTTGAATGAAGAGCATCCGATAAAAATAGGACTGAGCTGATCCTCATGCTAATGTAACAGATGACACATTGGGTAATCATTTAATCTAATCATTTGGACTGGTATGCAATTTCCCTTTTCATCTCGGTGTGTGAAAAAACCCTGGAAGAACACTGGTAGGTTAAATAGGAATTTCTGTCTGCTGGAGAAGGCAGGCATCCGGGAAAGGCAGTAGAGAAGAAAGGTTGGTGGATGAGTGTCATGGGATTGCTTTTAGTGCAGGGATTGTCTTTCTGGGGATTCCTGTCTCTCTCCTGGATTTCCAAGTTTAAAGACATGTTCCCATGAAGCACAGGACTAGGAGCAGCTGCATAGTACAAGCCCCCCTTTATGGTCCCTGGCTCCATCTCTCTAGTGCAGGTGCTGCCAAAATAGTGAGACCCATCCAAGCCTGCTCCCTGCTACTCATCCCCGTGTTTGCCCTGGAATGGCAAACCCTCTGAGGTCTCACAGATTCACGGATTTGACAGAGTTGGAAGGGACCTTCTAGAGATCATCCAGTTCAACTCCCCTGCTAAAGCAGGATTGCCCGGAGCACATCACTGAGGACTGCATCTAGGCGGGTCCCCATTCTGGGTTTTCCAGGGCTATTCTGCATTTTCCTGTTCTGAACATGGGTCTTTGAGATCTGGTTTTGTCTGTTTAAAGCCTGAAACGCTGGCAACGAGTGATCTGGACTGACATCCTGAACGCTTCATCTCCAGTAGTAGAACTGTTCCACCCTTCAGAGCTCTAATGAGACGTACAGGTTTAATTGATTTCTCAGGTCACAGCCACGTTTCCACCTCATTTCTCTCTGTCTTCCCCTCATCCCCCCCCCATTCTAAGCTTATCTTGGAAAAGGTGAACAGAAGGGGTTTTCATTTCCATTTTAGCAAAATTTATCCTCTAACGTAACTTACAGCCAAATGCTGCCATGGTAAAAGCATGTGCACAATGTCAAAGGGAGACAGAAGTACAAACGCAGGGATGACTGTGTACGTACCCAACGTCTTGCGAGTTTTAGTAGAAATTGCTTTATGACGTTCTCTCTGCATAAACTCCGCGTGTGTACAAATGGCTAGGATACAGGTTTTGACATCTCTTGTGGTTTGATTACATCTAAGGTGGTGGAAAAATGCTGAACGTGTAGGCTGCTATGCCAAGCTCGCCGTATCACAAACGTACAGCCGCAGGCGGGCTGCCCACGGCGCCGGCGTTTGCCTTTTTAGGATCTTTCCTGCTCAGCGTCCTGAAGCTTCAGGGAGGGCTCCTCAGGGTTTTGTCCTTGTGGGTCTGACTGGTCCCACTGGGGGCTGTGGTGGTGGCCCTGGGCTCACAGGTCTGTAACCATGCCTGCAGAGCTCCCAGCAGTGGTCTTGGAGGTGATGGCACGGAAATGCCCTAAACTGGAATGTGCCCTGGTGCCTCACCATAGCCCTGCCTGCATCCAGGTCTCCTGTCGCCCAGCCAGCATCCCTGGTCTCCTGCCTTCTTAATGCTGACAAGGATCTAAAGGGTGGGTTGAGGGAGGATGGAGCCAGACTCTTTTCAGTGGTTCCCAGTGACAGGACGAGGGGCAACGGGCACAAGCTGATCCATGGGAAGTTCCACTCCAATGTGAGGAAGAACTTCTTTGGGGTGAGGGTGGCAGAGCCCTGGAAGAGGCTGCCCAGGGAGGTCGTGGAGTCCCCTTCTCTGGAGATCTTCAAGCCCCAGTGGATGCTGTCCTGAGTGATGTGCTCTGGGCAACCCTGCTTTGGCAGGGGAGTTGCACTGGATGATCTCTAGAAGGTCCCTTCCAACTCCAACAATTCCGTGATTCTTGTCAGACTCCGGAAAGGGGCTTTCTTACCTCTGGAGTGGTAAACAAACACAGATTTCAGTCCTGTTTTCCCTCGGAAAATGTGAGGCACCTGTAAAGTAGACACTTCCTGTCAGGGATCTTACGCTCGCCAAGAGCACTGTGCCAGACCCACGCTTCAGTTACACTCAGAACAAAACTTAAGCATTTTTTTCAACAATTTCAGTGTTAAGTTTTTTGCATACTTCAGAATTTGGGGTGCCAAGCTTCATAACGCTCAGTTTTCCAGGTATCTACAGTGATAGTTTTTTTCTCCCCTCGCTCAGACTTTTCAGCGCTGAAACGGGATTGAACGCGGTCTGCCAGCATCTTCGCAGGCCCTGAAGTAGATATTGGTTTAACCAGTAGGAAATGGTGTCCGGCAGCAATCCAGACTGGGAGCTTGTTCAGGACAGTAACCGGAATGATCTTCGCGGGGCCAGGTCCCACTGGCCATGGGGAACCTCTTTTGGAGAGACACCGCAAGCGTGAAGCTGGCTGATGCTCAGTTGGGGTGTTGAAGTGAGGCATTTCTTCTCCGTTAGTGATGCTCCTCCTTCTTGCAGAATATAAATTCCCTTTTTTTTTTTTTTAGAGGCACAGAAGTCAACTGTGCCGGGATGCCTCATTGACAGCAGGGTTTGTGCTGACTGCCCTGGATGCCGCTCTGCTCTTACCCCTCACCCAGAATCCTTGACTTCTCTAGGTTTTTTGAGATGCAGTGAGCAAAAGCCAAGGTGCTCTTCCCAGTTTTACCTCCGTTTGGTACTAGCTCTTCCAGTTCTTCCCCTGCCTCCCTCTTTCCCTCCCGGAGGAACGCCTCGGACTCCCAACAGGCTGCTCAACACTTTGCTGTGCTCTGAAGGACAAGGTTGAAACGAAATGCTAACGTGCATGTCAGAAAGTGCTGCTGAATTAAATTAGAGTGCACATCAAGAAACCAAGGACCTGGTTCTGTTAGGGGCTAAAATGTCAGCTGCTTTCTGACATGGAGAGCCATGCTGTCAGCAGCACTATTTCGTGTTCTTCTGGAGCATCCCTGCCTCCTGCAATGCTCCTGAGCGCTAGCCCCGGCACAGAGACGCTTCACCTGCACCTATAAAACTGTCCCCTTTGCACAGCAAAACGTAGCCGCTGCTGTCCCCCGTGGAGATCTTGAAGATGTTCAGGTTTGACTGAAAGAGGACAGCCTTTGGCAGATGCCTCCAGGTCCAGCTTCACAGCGCCTCAGATGCCCTTCACTTCTGTCCCGTGCTTGGCCAGTGAAGTTCTAAATGAGGCATTTGATTTCTTTTCCTTTGTCTTCCTCAGGGACAGAAGAGGAAGAAACCTTGTTAATTGTAGATATCTGCTTTTGGGGCAAGTTCCTGTCAATACCTGCTTATTTACAAGGATGCTCAAAATGTTTTCGTGTCACCGCTTGAGGCAAACTCTGCCATGTGCATCAAGGACCATCTGAAAATATATTTTTCATTATCATTTCGGACTTCAACTTTAACTTTTTCAAATCTGCTAGTGTGCAATTTTGTAATACTGAATCCTTGAGAGGACTGTCCACTGAAAAATAGCCAGACAGTGCATTGAAGAACTACCCCAAGCCCAAATGCAGTTTTACTAAGCAGTATTTCATAGTGATGTTCTGGATATTAAGGAGGATTAAACCACGGCTAGATTGTCAGAACAGATGCATAAGTGATGTTTATTGGAATATGAAACATCCAATTTCTAGATAGCAGTCAGATTGGCAGAGAAAAGCTTTTCATTCAAATTTTGGAACTTCATCATAAAATTGGCAGTTATGCTGTCCCATGCCACACTAAGAGCAGCATCAGAAAAATGTGCTATAGAAGGTGACTTTGTAGGAACACATTCATGAAAGCTCATGCTCTTTTAGAAGCCATTTCAAACATTGTATTTTTTAAGCCAATGAAAATATATATTTTTTTCTGTCAGCTTTGCAGACAATCAAGGAAAAAACTGGCCAGCCATTCTGCTGCTGAAGCAAAATTCTGGACAGAACACACCCCGGGTAGGCTTTGTTCCTTGGTCCTGTCGTTGGTTTGGAAAAATCCAAAAAAGAAAAAACAACCACCCACCCACCCTCTCCCAAAAAAAGCCCCAACTCTCTGAGCTGAGCTGCCACAGTGGGTAAATTTTACCCCAGTCTTCTGCCTGTGCTTGGGTTCCCTGATGTCTAATAGGAATAAACTCCTCTATTACCTTTCTTCTAGAGAAAAGTGTCTCTCTTTTCCTTCTTCTCCTGGGAAGTTAGTAACCAAGCATCCCATGGGAGGAAGCCCTGAAGGGCAAAGATGTTCAGGAAGGCTGGGTGTTTTTTAAGGAGGAAGTCTTAAAAGCCCAGGCGCAGGCCATCCCTATACGCTGTAAAGCGAGCCGTCGGGGGAAAAGGCCAGCCTGGCTGAGCAAAGAGATAGGGTTACAGCTTAGGGAAAAAAGGAGAGTTTATGGCCTTTGGAAAAANGCATTGGAATGGGCTGCCCAGGGAGGTGGTTGAGGCACCATCCCTGGAGGTGTTCAAAAGACGGGTTGATGTAGTGCTGGGAGGTATGGTTTAGCGATGGTTACTCCTTGCTTGTTGTGCGGGTGTCTATTTTTGTCAGTTAGGTTGACGGTTGGACAAGATGATCTTTAAGGTCCCTTCCAACCTAGAAGATTCTGTGTGATTCTGTGTGATTCTGTGTGGTACTTTCTTCGGTTGGAAATGGCCAGTCCACCCCAGCTAGGGGGAGAAGGAGGCAAAGGGGTGCAGAAGCACATCTCAGCTGCCTAAACTCGGCTTCCTGCAGAGCACAGCCTAAAAATAAGTGATTGTTTCTCTCAATGGGAAAGGCAGCGTTTTTTGAAAGAAAGGCCATATGTTTAACTCTGATATGGAAGATACGTGACGGGGGAAGGCGAGTTGTACAAGATCTATGGCTTTTTAAGCGGGGTGGAAGAGTGTGGTATCTCGGTACAGACAGGCTCTTCCCTGAGAAAAGGCTGAAGCGCGGTTGCAGCACGATCCTGGCAGCAGGAGGAGTGGGGATGGGCAGAGATTGAGCAGTGTCTGGTATTTTTATCACCATCTTAATTCGGATCTATAACAACCCTTCTAGTTTTCTCATGCAGAGCACTGTCCCAAGATGGTGTTTGCAGAACCTTGGCTGTGCATCACGGCTTGGGGGCACCAAGACCTGCGAAGGCACTGGCTCTTGGCCACTCCTCATCCTCCTCCACCACGGAAGGGGCCTGCTGGGAAGAACCTTGGGAGGCTATGTATGACATCCATTCTTGGAGAAGACGAGGCAGTTGATCCTGTACTGAGCCGTGCTCGCTGCTCAGGCTTGTCTCATCCCAAACGTGCCGCTCCTGTGGCCAACTTTTATTCAGGGTAGCTGGGTCTGACAGCTTACTTCCTAACACGTTAGGGTTTATCTTCCTGGTTCTGCTGGAGTGGCCACAAAAGCTGACGTTTTCTTGCTGGACGACATGTTGAGCAGTAGTGGTTTGAGCAGAGCAATAGACTGGGTAACACTGGAGTGGCCTGCAGAGATTTGGGAGGGCAGGATAAAACGCTTGCTGAATCCATGATGCTTTTGGAGGGTGCATTGGCCACAAACACCAGCCAGGGGTTTGTATGGTGCATTGATCTAATGAAAAGTGATGCCTATTTAGGATATTCAGAACTATTTCTCTCTTTGTGAAGAACGTATTCAGAATCAGCGTGGAAGCTTTGGGTATATCGCGTGTAAAAATACACAGTATATAACTGTGTATTATATAAACATATCATTAATATTAATATATTGCTTGTGCATAATTATATCATTAATGTAATTAAAATAACATAATGTCCAGACTAGTTGTAAGATACATTTTTGGCAAATTAATTATAGATCTAGAGATGTATTGCATTATTTATAGATGTCTTGATGTGCCAATTCTCAGCCATTCCCTTACTCAAAGGGCACTGTAACTTCTGACCTCCTCCTAGTTATTTAAGAAAATAATTGATCTTGTTCTTCTTTCTTTCTCGGTATAGAAGCAGCATATTTAATTATTTTTATTAGCATTTTCTTTTCCTTGTTGCTCTCATTTATTTTACGGGTGCGCTGTGTTTTTCTGCCTGGAAGGCGTGTGCGTGAGGTCTCTTCGGGCAAATAAGTGGGTTTTGTGACTAGCACTGAGAGCTGGAAGCTCCTCAGGTGGCAGTTCTTGGTGGGGGGTGAGTTCAGTAGTTGGGGGGTTGTCTCCCCTAGCAGGCTCTCTGCCATCTTGCAGCCCCTGCCCTTTATCGATGAGCCTTCTCCAAAACCACATTCATACTGGGAGCTGGTTTCTGACACTCAGGCAGCCTCGTGGAGCTGGAAGGTGTAGAGCATCAGCACAGCGTTCATGATCTCAGTTTCACAAGCTGGCATGGCAAGGACAGAAGGCAGAGAAGCGACACGGCATATTTACAAGATTTTCGCTGGTCGAGCAGGCTGTTTTCAGTTACACTTTCAGAAATTTTCTTTTCAGGGGAGTATTTCTAGATTAATTATAATGAGCTGCAGATCACAGCGAATGGAGTATCTGAGATCAGCCTCGTCAAGTTAGCATACAGGAATGGTATTATATTTATTGATTTTTTTAATCAAGCTCTGCTTAAAATCTGCTACTTAAATTATGTGGGGTTTTGAGTTTTTGGGGTTTCTTTTGGTATGGAAGGACTTTCCATATGTGGTCTGTGTACCTGGCAGCTTTTGTTTAAAGGAGATGGATGTTGTCCAGCTCAGTGGGCTTTAAGGGCTTAAAGAAATTGTTCTTTAAGAAGTCCTGATGCTCTGTTGTTGTAACAACAGGGAACTGCTGCAGATGCGACTCATCTCCAGCAATGTGCCACGAGCTGCTCTGATGCCAGGTTGAGTGAGAGCTCAAGCCATAGCAGGAGTCCTTGGATGGGACGGGATGACCTCTATAGGACCACAGTTTCCATGGTAACTTCAGAGCATGTGAGATGCCCTGTTTTGGGTGGCACAGGAGCTTCCAGCTGAAATCAGCACTGCTCCCAGGTGGGGCCAACTCCTGCAGGAATCCCGAGACCTGTCCACTTGCCCGGGGGATGGCCGTGCTGACGGTCAACCTGGAGCAGCTATATCCACCAGAAAAATAACATGGCAAACAAAAGCATCTCATGCTACCCCACACTTGGTTTAATCCTGTCTTTATGTGTATTAGGGAAAGGTCTGCTGTTGGGTGAGGAGCTTGGAGCAGGTGACTGTGCCAGGTTGAGGAGAGGAAGGGGTGTACCCATGGAGGGGATGAGCTCTGCTTCTTGCCCTTCTGCATGGGCCAGGTAGCTCCTGCTCCTTTCTGCCCAGGGCTTCTGCAGTTGTATGTCCCATCTCTTGCAGCTGCATGTGGTAGGTTAGGGGCTTTTGGGCTTTACATCTTTCAAAAATCGGATTATCAGGTAGAAAAGGAAATACCTAATAGTGGGTTCATATAGTAGAAAAATAATTGGTTCACCTTTTATCTGGCAGAGAAGGATCCACAAACATCCTGATGGAAAGACTTTGGTGATTAGGATGCATTTGTTCTGGAACAGCTATTTAAAAATAGCATTGTTCATAGAATTGCTTGTTTAAAAGGCGACTGACTCCATCATTAAGTCAGGAGTAAATATATTTTATGCTCTGGAGCTTGTTGTGTGGCACAACTTAAACTTTCTGTCACTGCCTTGAAAGGCCCACCAATTTAGCTACAGTTGCCATTATATCAGGATCTGAAAAGTATTGAAGTTCTCAAGCTGTGGTATGCTTTTTGTTTTTTAGGCTGTTTTTTTTGTTATTTCTTGATTCTTAATTCTGCGTGTTATCGTTCTTGATGTTGCCTTTTACCTGCTTTTAACAAAAATATCCCCCTTAATGAGGGATTTATGATATTTGTGCTTTCATTCCACTTCTGTAGATAGAATCACTCAGTAATACATTGCTCTTGAAAGAAGATAAATATTTGTGTGTTCTTGCAAGTTGTGTTTCATTACTAGATAGTTTATCTGCTGCCACAAGAGCTCAAAACAAAGTAAAAAAACAAGACCCACATACTGAAAATACTCGTCCTCGGTCCTAGCTGAGCATTGTACAAGTGGGAAGATGAGTAGCTGTTGCTGGCCATACTAAGGGTTTCATTGCTGCAGGGCAATCTTTTGGTGAAAAGGAGGCGATTTAATGTCTTTGTCCCCAGATATGACAGATGAGCTCCTCTAAGTCTTGCTGTGTTCCTCAAGAGGGTCCCTGAAAGCTTGGGAGCATGCTGGCCATGGTGGGAAGCTCCTCCAGCCCTTCTGGGATGTGTAGGCTCCTCTGGTACTACCCTAACACGGGCTTTGTGTGACTCGGAGAGGATAGGCTTGAATTGATGTCTGGGCAGGGCTGTGCTTGGACATCGGGCTGCTGGTCTCTTCCTCCTCCCTTGGCTGCACACTTGGGAAAGCTTCCTATGGAGAGTTTTGGTGGAATTGCTGTGTTCAGGGGGGGAGACGTGACTTTGGAAGGGCAGGGTGAAGTGGTTTCTCTGAAACTTCAGAGCTAGTGGATGAGCTAAAGACCTGTCTGCTGTGCAAGCCTTGCCACAGCTGGGTAAGGCTTGTTGCTCCCTCAGCAGCACAGTGCACGGCGAAGGGCCATGACTACAAACTCTGTTTCCCTCCACGCTTATGAATGTCCACATCCTATCAGATCAACGGAGTTTCATAACTGTAACCTTGAATAACTTTATTGTGAACTCCCTTCCCCGGTGGAAATGCCAATAAGAAAAAAGTTTGAAAAAACAGAACTTATCAGAGTAGCCTTCAACCCCTGCAAAGGGCTGTTGTTAAAGTTTTAAGAAAAAGAGAAGAAAAATCTGATGCTTATCAGCAGGCGGACCAACCTTGCTAACAGGGAGCATACGACAAAAGCATCTGAGTTTAGAACACATTGGAATTAAAACTGTATAAACTAACAAGCTGTAAAAAGTGCGTGGCTGCTATTCCTGTTGCCTTAAATAGAAAAGGTATTTTGTTTTGGAATTTGTTTCCCTTTACCTCGAAATTCTGTTCTGTATCCCTCAGTGGTAACTTAACCCGTGACAGCACAGCATCCATCAGGCGTGCTCCAATTTTTGCTCTGTGTACCCTCACAGCTGCAGCGCAGAGAGTCCTCAGCCCAAATCGTGCGTAACAAGCAGCAGTGGTGGCCCTCTCCTCGATAAAAGGATCATCCGCAGATTTGAGCTCTCTCGCTCCAATTAGGGGAATGGAGCCAGTGCAAAGTTTGCTCCGGAAAGAGCGTCTGCTGGATGGTGTAGGAATAGAGCACTCTGCTCTCCCCTCTCAACTCCACTCCATACCTCCAAGGGGTCATGGACTACTGTTGTAAGGTGCCACATGGATGGGATGGTGCTGTCAAGACTGGGGTTTGGCTGCGGTGCTCTAGTAACAGGATAAGTCCTCTGCTCTTGCCACTCCAGCTCTTGGTGGGATGGGTAAGGACGTGCTCCCTTCGTGCCACCTAGAAACTTTCCTTCCCACATCTTCTGTGCAGGTTTTTTGGGCTCTCTGCATGGCTCGGTGAACACGTCCTTTGAATGGGAGAACTTGTGGCTCATGCTGAGGTAATCCAGTAGCAGTATGATGACCGCATCTCTCTCTTGCTGCTTGAGACATTGGGAAGGAGTCCCATGGTATCTGGGTCTTGGGCAATTCTTGTGAGACTTCTGTTTTTCTCAAGCATTCTAGTGGGAGTTACTGACACAAGGCTGGATAAATCACTGGAGGATGGCAAGGATTCCATTTGAATGCAGAGCAGAGAGATCTTTCATCCCTGCACTCCTTGTGTGGATACGAACATCCCACAGATGTTTCCACAGCTCTTCTCTGATGACCTGCAAGGTGGCTACAGTGTGGGCAAAAGACAAGGAAAGATGCAGGTTTTTTTTCAGCCTTTCCATTGCTTAAGTTTCCTGGGTACGGCAAGTGTTTCAGTCTCTCTTCCTTTCCTCCTTAGATCTCATCCTACATCAGAAAAGATGGGCATTCATGTACCGGTGTTCTTAGAGAAGTTTACTCTCTCCTGAGGGAAAGCTACAACAAATATATTCTGATAGGGTCCATACCTGAGACCTTATGGGCCCATAGAGATGTTGTATGAGCGGGTTTCAGACCAACAACTTGTGGGAACAGCAAAAGTAGAGACTTACTTTCCTGCCTGCTGAAATGCATTGGCCACAATAATTGTCCAAACAACTCGTTTATGTCATTGAATGTGACACGGGAATGTCATGGTTTACTGCGGTTATTACGTCTGATTGTAATTGGTAATCTGATATTTATAGTTCCTCGCTAGTGGTGTCATTAGGGCAATGCCTAGATAATCCAAATGTAATTTTACATATCCATTGTGCTACAGAGGTGTAAATAAATTGTTTTCAAAATTCATCCAAAAAATAAATGTCTTCATACAATAAAATTGTAGTGCATCTTGTAAAACCTTAGTAAAACAGCAGTAGTTACTACAGTTTAATTAGTTATGAACTGTATTGGTCTTATTTAATAGTAAGTGATTTTAAAGTATGAAGTAAAGGAAATATTTTTAAATAACCAGTACCTGCTGGTTGCTGGACTATTTTTTCTGAAGAAAAGACTTGCAAATATGTTAGAATTTTTAGTACATAGGAAAAGGAAATAGGAAAAATTTTGGACATTTGGAAAAGGTGTTGTCAATGTTTTACTGAACTGTCAGAGACCCTTTTCTGTGCCTCGGTTGCACAAAGTTTTCTTTAAAAGGCAAAGTACAGCAATGGATTAGAAACTGCGTAATAGGAAAATAGGAAAACATAAAGGTATAAAATAGCAAAGGCTCAGGGTGAAGATGCCTTGACTCTGTCCACATTTGGTAATACATTTCTCTAGGAAACAAGAGGGGCCTAGAAGCAAGACTGCAGAATTCATACTGAAAATAATTTTCCTTTTAATAGAAAGCAGAAAAATATCTGACGCATTTCATGGGAGTGTGAGCAAATGGCCTGAATGTGTAACATCTCTGTGGACGAATTCAGTTTAATGTGGGTCAGAACAGTCTTTCAGAGAGCGGGTAGGTCAGGTGTTTCTTTTTGCTTTTTTTATGGTACAGAAATCAACAAAACAACAGGATTTTTGTTAATAGTGTACAGCAGCATTGTAGTCTCCAGCCTTAACCTGTGGAGCATGTTTAGATAACTCCTGTTTGGAGTTAGGACTGTCCATTTGGATAACATCGGAAACACTGATTTTCATGGAGAAAGAAAGGACCAGTAGAAGTCACGCCAACAGTCGCGCCCCTGTTGAGGTAACATCTAACCAAGTTGGACTTAGAAGAAATAATGTTCCTCCCCTGCTCACCCCGCACACACGTACGTTGTAATTTGAGCAAGAATGGAAAGTTTATCTCATTTCCTTGAGAAAATGCTTATATAGTCATACCTGCGTTTGTATAGACGTGTGTATGTGTCCGTCCCCTTCTCTTTCGCTTGGTAATGCCCGGACTAGCAGACTCTTCTCGGCCAAATTCTGTAAAAGGTCAAGCTCTCCAAGGTTTTAAAGATCCTACAAGCTCCACGAGATTGGGTGATCCCTTGCCTCTCTCAAGGGGTGAGGAGAACGGTAGTGGAGATGAGCCCACATTCATTCTGCTGTACTGAGGGTGATGTGAGGATATCTCCTTGGCTACTGTTAGAGATGTTCTGCGAGTGATCTGATTAATGCTGCTAAATACTTCAAGGGAGGGTGTCAAGAGGATGGGGCTGGTCTTTTTTCAGTGGTGCCCAGGGACAGGACAAGAGGAAATGGGCACAAACTTGAATAGAAGAAGTTCCACGTAAACATGAGGAGGAACTTCTTTCCTTTCAGGGTGGCAGAGCCCTGGAAGAGGCTGCCCAGGGAGGTGGTGGAGTCTCCTTCTCTGGAGACATTCAAACCCCACCTGGACATGTTCCTGTGCAACCTGCTCTGGGTGGACCTGCTTTGGCAGGGGGGTCGGACTATATGATCTCCAGAGGTCCCTTCCAACCCCATATTATTGGGTTCCAACCCAACCCCATTCTGTACTCATCCCTGGATAAGAGATAAATGTGCTCTTATTTCTTCCTTGTTTTGTTGGTTTTTCCTCTTTGATACACAAACTTAAAACTATTCATCAGGCAGTCGGCTTCTGGTATTCCTTGTTTGTGTCTCTAATACTGGGAGGGCTGATTGACTCTAAGGGCCCCTCTGGTGCCAGGGGAGAGCACATATCCCTAGGCAGCCAAGTATTGCTCTGTTGCTCGAGCAGCCTACTGATCCAACGGGTGATGGCCTATTTTGGAAAAGCAGCCCTCTGCCATGGAAACAGACACGAATCTTTCTGGGAGCCTGGGCTTTTGCTATTTGTGCTGGAATGATCTCTTGGTGTAAGCCTTGGTCTGTGGGTATCTACTGCCAACATCCCCAACAATCCAAGGCTGCAGCTATAGGATGAAATGGGGGTTAAGAGCCAAGGCTATGACTGGAGCAAGCTTCTCTGGTGTCTCTGTGAAGCTTCAGGTAATGCAGTGATAATGTTAGTTATGCCCAGGCCACCTTTTGCTTTTCCTGTTTCGGGGGAAACCTGGTGTAGTTGAATTTGTCTGTATTGTGAGGAATATGTACCTAGTGAGAAGCTGCCAGACAGAAGTGGGGAAGGGAGAGGTTTAAGAAGTTGCTTGGGGAAATGACGTGATGACATGTGAAAAAATAAAAACTTTTGAGCTCATTACGAATACTGATTGAATTCAAATTGGAAATGATCTCTGCATTTTTAATACCTCTACTAGGAGAAGGAGTATAATTGTTTTAATATTTAATGCATGTACAGTAGTAGAAGGCTGAACTGCTTCTGTGCTCTGTGGCCCCGTTTGTTCCATTACTGTCCAGAAGGAAATAAATTAAATTCTATTTTAGACTATATTTTGGATCTGGATGCTGCAGATGGAGAGATCAGAGGAATGAAGCATAGGGAGAGCTCTTTCCCTGAACTTGTCCTTATCTGTCCCGAGAAGCTGGCAGAGATGTGATAGTTTTTGGTAGGACACAAGGAATAAGTGATGCCGTGACGGCCCTGGGAAGAACCACTGTTTTGAATGAGACGGGATATTCTAAAGTCAGAGATTGAACGGGTTTTTATTTTAAGTGGCAGGAGGATTTTGTTTATAGATATTTATTAGAATTAATACCAGATAGATTACATTCATGCATAAAAAAGTTCTCATAACATTGCAACGAAGAGTGCCTTCTCTCCTGAATATGGAGAAAACCCAAATCTAGTATTTTAAGTTTTTTAACGCTTTTCAGGTCAAGCCTTGTGAAGGCATTTTGGCTCTCCAGAGATGATTCAGATTGAACTTTCCTGTTGAGGGGCATTGGGATGGTCTCTGTGTTGTGTGCTCAGGAGCACAATGTTGATGTCATTGGCGTAATTACGTGTTACTCCAAAGAAGGGGACTCCAAAATTTTAGCTTACTACAATATTTAAAATTATTTTATCTTGATTTGCCTTCTGGTTTCAGGCATATCACATGCAGAGTATCTGAGAGGCAAGAAGCACACTTATCATACTTGAAGCTTTATTAATGAAGAATGAGAATGGGAAGACAACTTTCTTCCACCCGATGTGCAAAGACACTGATCACTGCGCTGTGCTGGCGACATATTGGAAGGTGCTGGGGCTGTGTCCCATGGGGCCTCACCTTCTGACTCGGTTTCCTATCTTGTTTTAAGGAAGTGGTTTTCTAAATCCACTCTCTTCCTTGCTTCTCTGCCTCACAACGTGGGGCGATGTTCCTCGCTAGAGCTTGTTAAATACACCCTGCTTAAGGGGGTTGCTGAAATGGCCTGAAGCAGTCTGCCCAGAAGTAAGCTGAGGCAATACCTCTGCAGCTTCCCCTCCTCCTGGGCTTGCAGCTGAATGCTCCCCGGCCCATGGGATGCTCAGAAACAAGTGGGACTACTCAGGGCAGCTGGACCTCTTTCCCATCGTAGTTAGACAACATCTAAGATGTCGGAGCAGAGTTTCTGTCTCCTCCTTATCCTCACAGCTCTTTATTACTCTCTTATTCATGTATTTTATGCATAAGTATGAAAGTAGCATACCTATATATACTTAATATACATAAAACAGTAAGCATATTTTACACTTATTAATTACACATTTCACCGGTGCTACCCAGCGTGATGCTTCTACGCTTCCGAACGGTCTGTAGTTTTCTTTGGACTGCCTGCAGGTTTCCCTTACGCTGATTTTGCTGTTATGAAGCTTGATTTTTGCTGAAACAGTGCTGTGTGCCTAGATATTTAATACAAATATCAAGCACGGCGTCTCCGATCCCGTCAGCAGTCCCCGCAGTGCTGCAAGGGCTGCTGCTCACTCGCTCTTCTTGGCAATTGCTCTTTTCTTTTCCTCGGGGTAGACCTTCTCTTATATTTCCCCGTGTGGTTTAGTCTTTTGACCTCCTGCAGCACTTCGTATTAGGATAGGAAAAGTTTGCCTTGATTAATTTGATTCTGCTCAAGAAAATAAACTTGCAAGCCATACCCGGTGCCAGGAAATGATCTTTCATTGACATTCTCCTCCTCCGTCCTGGAGAAGAAAGGAAGATAGGTATATTTTTTCTTTTCACTAGATGAAGTGTCAAATTGTGTGTTTAAATTCTTTTGTTTGTGGGACATATTCTGGGAGTAACTAACAAGATGTAGCCCAGTTAATACAAAACAAAACCCGCAAAACCCAGCTGATATAGACAAACGCTGCTCTCCATTGAGAGTGCAGAAGATATTTAGTTTCAATGCATTCTCCAATTTTGTAGTTTTTTCAGACGTAACATATTAAGTAGACTATTTTACATTTGATCTCCATGAATTCCTGAGACCTTTGCATGTTTTGTGTCCCAGACCTGTATGTCACTGGAGAGCAGGTATCTGCCTGTTCTTCTTAAATAGTTTCTGTTCCTGCTCCTTTTGAACGGTCAGCTCTGACCACATATGCAAACTAAATCTGATTATGGTTGTTTTTTAAAATAAATATTCACTGTGAAAATCCTAGCCAGCATGCTAACACACATTTAACAAAGGAACAAAACCCACCACACCAAAAAAACCCCAAACAAAAACTCCCCAGCACTTCTTAGCATCCACTTTAATGTGTTCTTATGGCCAGTTATTATTCATAAGCTTTGCGGTTTTTGGTTATAGCGATTGCTTCTAAAACTTTGAATATTCGATTTACACTAGTAAGGGGTTAGAAAATAATCATACTTACACTTAGTAAAGTCATCCAGATATTTTTCTTGCAAAAGGAGATTGCTGGGAGGATGAGCAAGACCCTGTCTGTTGAGTACCATCTCCAGGACCTCTGAGGAGTTCATAAGATAAAACACACAAGAAAGCAAAGGACTCTGGATGTACAGTTACCTGACGTTGCTCTGGTTGGAGGATGGAAAAGTTGGTTTGGAACTGAGGTGGGTTTAGCAATACTTTGCAGACATTCTGCACTGTGGGGTTTTTCTTTGCTCTTATTTCATAATATATTGCCTCGAGACAAAATTGTAGCTATCTTTCATAACTACTCATATCTCTTCTAAGCAAATAAGGAAGCCGCTAGCTAACCAGAATGGAAATTTCAATTAGATTTAATAATTTTCTTTTGGATAATAGCAATATTTTGAAGACGTATGATTTGGCTACTCAGCCTGCAGATCTTGTGGGATGGGAGGTTGTGACTAGAAAACGTCTCTGATATGCTATGGTCTGTGGTATGTAACTTCATGCAGAAGCACATTACGGGTTGTCAGTTCTTGCTGTCGCTCACTTTGGCACAAGGGTAATATTTAGCAGAAGATCTGTGTGTAACAGCAGCTTTCTTCTTCTGGAGTCAGTCCCAGATGTCTGTTGTCCCTGCTCCTCCTTCTGATTTCACAGCCCTGTTCTTTTAAATGGTGACACCTTGTTTTGTTTTTGAAGTTTTACTGCCTCAGTTGAGCCTAAAATAGAAACTTCAAAGAATTTCAGTAGGAAAACTACTCGCTTTTAAATTTGTGTGTTATTCACAGTAGCGTTATAGATGGGAAATGTGAATGTGTTCTTGAGCTGTGATATTATCCTATCCTTCAAAAATCAAATCTGCCTCAACAAAGCAAGCAGTGTTGGCAGAACTAGATAAATTGTTTGTCTCCTCTAAGAACAAAACGTGAACTGACTCTCTTGAGTATATTCTGTTGATGAACCTGTCACCAAATAGCCTTGTGAGAACAGCAGCACCCCATGGAAAAATAATTTTTAGTCAGTGCTGTAACAAACACTACTTTGCCTTGAGTGCTTAAACACGTGATGCTGATCAATGGAGGGTTACAAGAGGATGAGTCTCGTTTTTTTTATTAGTGCCAAGGGACAGGACAAGAGGCAATGGACACAAACTTGAATAGAAGAAGTTCCACCTAAAGATGAGGAGGAACTTCTTTCCTGTGAGGGTGGCAGAGCCCTGGAAGAGGCTGCCCAGGGAGGTTGTTGATTCTCCTTCTCTGGAGACATTCAAACCCCGGCTGGACACGTTCCTGCTCTGCGTGGACCTGCTTTGGCGGGGTTTGTACTAGATGATCTCCAGATGTCCCTTCCAAAGCCATAAGATTCAGTGATTATTTCTAACTATATGTTATGCCTTTCATTTCGTATTACTCATGTCTGCAGAGTTATTTCTGTTCACAGGTGGGCAGTGTAATACTATTACATTTTTAGCAATGGAATAAGCAATACCTTGCTAGCACTGTCCTCGGAGGCTGTGTTCTCCTGAGGCTTTAAGGACCCAGCAGTCTCAGGCCAGGTGGAGCCCGTGGCTCCAGAGGCAGTGGTTGCCTAAATGAAGGCTGAAGCTAGCGGAGGGTTTAAGGGAAAACATCAGATGTCCTTGTGTATGCCTGTGCTGGTTGCTGCCATAACGTGCCTAGGGGACAGGGCTAATCGATTGTGTTTTATTGTTAACTCTGGAAAAAAGAGCTTTGTGGGTTTTCTTCCAAATCTCCCGTGTTCACAGAGATTCCTCAACTGAATTAACCACAGGCGGTCCACAAAAGACGCTGTCTGTGACTAGGTTTGTTCATCTGCAGGCGTGCTGTCTATAAAAGACTTTGTTTTGAAGCATTAAACCAGTGCGAAGTACCACAGGGTTTGAGATTATTTTCCTGTTGGAGAAGCAAACCTGTCCTGCAGTTCTGTACCATTTGGGGACTGTCTTGCCACAACAGAAGGGGGAGGGAGGAAGCATACACTACCTTGTGGGCTTTGCTGACCAACTGCAAGACAGAGCTTCCAAATGGGAGAAGTCAGTGAGTCGGAGACTCCTGGCAAAAGCTGTACAAAACGGGGTTTATCTCAGCGGTCTCTTGCTCACTTTGCCACTCTTTAAGATGATTTTTTTTTGTCTGTTGTTGGTAGAGTGCTGAAGGGTGCTATGCATTTTTCCTGGATGTATGATTTTCCCTGTAAGTGCTCTTTTGAGTTTCTGGGCATTTCTCTCCCGTTGTCGGAGGGATGGCTGTGCAAACTTAGAAAAAAGAACAAATTCTGTTACCTCAGCGATGTGTGTTTGTTGTTGCTCTCATGCCCTGGGGATCTATTACAAGAAGATGGGAAAAAGAGTCTTTTCAAAGTGAATCCCATGATTTCACAGCTCTGACTCGTCTCGGCCTTCTCTCCGTCATTCCCTTCGCTTAGTCCCAACTTTTAGGTTTATGAATATTCCCTTGGCCTTCCTGGTGAGGGCAAAACCATGGGAAGCTGGTCTTGATGCTGGAAATGCTAGCTACCCGCAGGCTGAAACAGCCTAGCTGCTCAAATATCTTCTTTGAAAAGTGCCTGAAAGACAGCCTGGGGATTTGCCATTCTCCCTCTTTGGGTGTCATTAGGGACTCCTGGAAGGCACCCTCCTTCTCCTGGTCCTCCTCCAGTTTGGCTGGGGCTTTGCTTCAGCTCAGCTTGTGAAGCAGTACCTTAGTCCTTGTGCTGCTGCGCGGCCAGGGGGCTGTTATACCAAAGAGACTTGGTCTCCACTGCCATGGACTCCGAGCTATAGAAACCTATTTTTTTACTAAGAGAAATCTGTGTGGCAGCTGCTTTGGATTGACGGCCTCTTTCTTAGTAAGAGAAATAACACTGGGGCAAAAATGCTGCCTGTATCTAGCTATATATTAAAACAAATGTCTTTGCAAATGAATTGGGCAAGGAACTTTGTAGGGTTATTCAGTGACAGTACGATGATTTATTTCCTTTGTTGCTGTCGTATTCAGCCGATTGTTCTAGTTTTTACCTGTTTACAAATTTACCTGCCTTCAGATTGTAGATATACAAGATGGGATTGAATCAATATAAGTTTATCCCAAATAATACCATCAGTCCTCTGATCTGTCACTTAAGGTTCTTTCATACTCTGCACTCATTCTGATTTTTAAAATAGCAAGGTAAAGAAGCTTTAAATTACTGGAAGCCTGGATTTCATGCCCTTGCAGCTGCTTTTGGGCATACAGTTAGTTAAAGTTTTGTGCAACAAAGTTGGGTTTTCTCGCTCCGTGTTGCATATTTTAAATAGAGACTGTTGAGAAGACATGAAGAGAATCTCTGTGGAAATCTGATCTAAGCATAAACACAAGAAACAAGAAGATACTACAGATATAACATGGAGTGCTTTAAAGCATAGGCTTCTGTGCTTCTCTTGCTGACTAGACATTATTTTCTTTAAGATAAGCAAATACCCCTTTTACACACATTTGCCTGTTCAATTTTTAATCTTTCTTTTCCAGTTATGTAAATAGCGCGAGAATAATATTAACCGTGTACCAGTAGTAAGCCGATTCGCTTGCTCCAAGTTATCAGACACAAGAGCAATGCAGGGCTTGTTTGTAAATTGAGTAGGATTTTTTTATTTTTTTACATCTGCGTTATTCCGAGCTCTTATGTAAATACTTGGAATGCAATTGCTATATATACTCAACTTGTTATGCAACTACCCTGTGCAGTGATGCCAAAGGGATTTAGTATTCTTATTGGTGGTTTTTAGAAGAAGTGATCAAGCATTCGTTCTGTGGAAAGGACAGAGAATGATGCAGTATAAAACAATAATAATTACAGAAAACAAGGACTGCTAAAATTTAAAAAGGGGGCTAAAAAAATTAAACAAGTTACAAAACTATTTATGGTGACTTTCTCTGAATGCATGATTACTGCTCCGGTACTTCTTGACTACATTTTTTTTCTTTATGGAAATTATTGAATGGTTCGATATATGCATCTGTTTTACAACATGCGCTGAATAAGTTCTTTATGTCTTATTGATGCTTATTTATAGCAGATGTTGTTTCGCAGGATAGCAATGGAGATGTGTTCCATCAGATCGCGGCCGGTGCTTTTTAAAGTGATGAACAGCACATGATGAGAACGGTTACAGGAGTGCACCGAAATAGCTCCAGCGATGGATAAATGGCAGCGTTCTCGACGTGCTCTCTGCAGGAACAATGGAACTCGGGGGTAGCGATGTCTCTCTTAAAAAAACCTATTGGACATCATGGACCGTCACATAAGCATCGATTTTTAACTGAAATGTAATTCATTTTTCAATTAACTAACGTGTTATGTAGTAAAAAAGAAAACATTGAAGGAAAAAGCAAGGCTGCGAACTCAAACGCTGTTACAGCAAAGTTCACACAACACTCAATGTGCTTTTCTGTATGTGTTACAGCATTCCCAGTCAAGACCCAGGGGAAATTTATTCTCCTGGCCCCAGACAGTCTCCTCCGATGTGAGGCAGAGTACTCTTCGTGTATTTCACCCTCAGAAATATTTCTTAAAGGATGTTTTTTTTACGAACAGATTCTTCAGTGATGTAAGGAAGGCAGTCTGGTGTGGCGTTGGATTGCTGTTGCTGATGGCCTCCACAATCTGGTACTTTGGGGAGCGATATGAAAGGAAGCAAGTGCTGGAATTGCCAGGAGCTTTGATTCATCTTCTTCTGGGCCCTTTCAGATGTTCATGAGGTGTTTCCAGGGGTGGGAGAGAGTGGAGGCATCATCTCTCAGCGACTCAAAGCCTTTGCGTCTGAGAGATGGCTACAGCTGCTGCTTAAGAGGTGGCAGTCTTAGCGTCTTAGAGTCATAGTTTTCATAGTGAAAATTTCACAGCCTGTATACACAGCTACTTGCCACATTTGAGAAATCCAGGGCTTGTCACCTTAAATTGGCTCACAGACTTCTCAAGGAAAACACATTTCAGTTTGGATTATTTCTGTCATATGTTACAGGCTTTTCTTTTCATCAAGTTATAATAAAGAGGAAATGTTTTTTAGAGAGTTGATTTCATGGCATTCTGTAGTCACATTATTTACAGAAAACAGTACAGAAAGAGTTACAGAGCTAAGAGGTACACAGAGCAAGAACTACTTTCTGCACCCCTAACATTGAGAAAGAGTCCCTGCTAGGATTCTGGGTGCTCCAGGAAAAGTCACAGATGGCAAAGGGAAATAAATTTAATTTTAAATATACACAGCTATCTACAGGTGTGTTGCAGCAGGTTTGGCTGGGTGGCACCCCTGTGTTGGGAGGTACTTTGTAATCGCTGACTGCTATGTTGAGAGTCAGTCGTGAATTTTCCTCTTCAATATGCAGTGTCTGCTAGTACAGTTATTCGAATGAATACAAATCTGTTTTTTTAAATCCAGGAGCTGTGCTCTCTGTTCTCTGAAGAATGTGGTTAAGGTAATGTGCCTTTCTTCTCCAAAAAGATTTTGTCCTGTGATGATCAATAAAATCCCGATTCTGATTTCAGTACCTGTGTGATCCCAACAGCGTTTATATAAATAAGAACCAAATGCCAGGGACCCTGGAAGTTCTGTAGAATTAATGCTCCATAACTCATTTCCCTCCCTGCAAGCTCACTGGCTTCCTCAATCACCTCTGCCACCCATGAGCTCTTTCCACAGAAAGAAAATCTTCCATGAAGATTTCACCCCTGAAAGACATCTGTTCACACTGAAAGAATTTATCACAAAATCACAGAATATTCATGGTTGGAAGGACCTTAGAGATAATCAAGTCCAACTACAGAAAAAAAACAGACCAGAAAAACCCCATAAACAGACACAACCCAACTATCTCTTGCACTAGATCATGCCCTGAAGAGACACATCTACAAGTTTCTGAAATACCTCCAGGGATGGTGGCTCCACCACCTCCCTGGGCAGGCTCTTCCAGTGCCTGACCACCCTCTCAGCAAAGTCATTCGTTCCAATATCTCATCAAAACCTCCCCTGCCCCAACTTCAGACCATTCCCTCTGCTCCTGTCCTTATTCCCTTGGGAGAAGAGGCCAAGACCCACCTCTCTACACCCTCCTTTCAGGGAGTTGTAGAGGGCAATGAGGTCTCCCTCAGCTTCCTCTTCTCCAAACTAAACATGCCCAAGACTAGTGTGCTTTATTTGGGGGAGTTGGGGTGGAAGCATTTGAGAAATGCAGTAGATCACAAACACCATTCAAGCTGATAAACTGCCCAAGCAAAGTGTCCGTAGTGGCTAAAGAAATTAGTGATCTGTAGTGTCCCGTGTCTCGCTGCAGTCTACTCCTCTGAGAAATGGTGGGGAGAGGCAAAAGTGACGGGGACCTTCATCTCTCACGGATGCGGAAAGCATCTCTGCTGCAGGTTGGCCAGGCAGAAAGGTTTTGTCCACTCTCACCTGAAGTGGTTGTTCTGAAATCTTGGCCATGCTATGGAACAAGCATCTCTCACTCTAGAAATTAAATTTATTGTTGCCGAAGGACTTTTGTGGCGAATTGCTGATCTTGGTCTCTTCTTGACATAAAACTTCGAAATGACAAAGCTGCCTCCAAAAAACAAAGAAGAATGACAGCACAGCAGAATTCGGCCTCCCTCCTAATGGTCCTTGTATTTCTGCTTTTCTGTGCAGAAGCAGCCCTGAAAACCGGAGTGTAGTCCTCTGAACAACACTTTTCATACTCAGGGAATTATCATGCCTAGGATAATTTGCCTTCTTCTCTAAGTATTTAAAAATTTCATGCATTTTCTCTATTTTATTGACTTATGCATTGTGATTCCAGGTTGTCAATTTTATACAAGTGCTATAATTTATATATTTTTTAAATTATATTCGGCAATGATATTTTTTCTTCATTAAAATTCTTTCCCGTTTTTCACTTTGTGAATAGCTGATGAAAGCTGAGACTCCTTAATGAAGAAGAATGGAAAAAAGGTGCCCTCTGAGTCAAAGGGAGGAAGCAATGTCCCTGTGACAATGGTGATCTCAGCCGAGCAGACGTAGTTGTGACTTGCGGAAGGACACACTCAAATTGACACTCAAGTGTGGCTCTCCCTCTCTTTGCTGAAGCAGCACCTGAAGACTGTGGAGAATTGCCCAGGAAGTGCCAAAAGGTGAAATTGTGACAATCCTTTTAATTCTGGGAAGCCAGCAGGTTTGGGGACAGGTCACCTCCCCTATCTGCAGTTTCCTCTGAAGCAATCTGCTGCAGAAGATTACAGCTTTTGTTTTTAGAGTCTAAGACGGTGCGCAGTCTTTCCTTAAGATGTTTAGTGGGTTTATTTTTTTCTTTCCATATTTGCAATTAGTAGGAAGTTTTGAAGAACACGACGCAGAGGAAAGAGGGAAGGGCTATGCTGAAACTGTCTCAAAACATCCCTTCCAGGGTTATGGGGAGACAGCCTCAGATTTTAGATATTAAACTTGCTCCTACCTGCTTTCCATGATCAGTAGAGAAGAAACTCCCCCTGGGTGTGCCCCTCACATCTCCACTGGGTAGAAAGCAAGCCTCAGGATACTCTACCCCTAACACACCTCCTGAAAGCTTGTGGCATCAACCTAGGCAGAGAAGGAGAGATGGGTGTTTCGTGTTTATTTTTTTAATTTTTCAGCTGCCCAAAGTTGATGGAAGTACACTGATTTCTTTTTCTTTAATTTTTTTAACGTTTGTGTATTTTACTCATTGGTTCGCTTATTTTGCTTCAATTCTGCCAGATAATTTTCATGTAAAAAACTCATGAAAACTGGCAGTAAACAACCGACTGTTCATCACAGCGATTCAGTAACTTCTCCTGGGAATAAATTTCAGATTTATATTCCAGCCCCAGGGATGTTGGAGTGCTGCTGCTTTCAAAAATATGGAAAATCCTGGAGTGTTCTATATTTTTGTCTTCAGGCACCTAAATATGATGTTTAGAAATGAACAGTGACACCCTCTTCCCTTTTCTAAAGACAATTTTTCCTCGTGTATCTGGTTCTGTTGTGAATCAGGGTGTTCATGCTCATTAATGTAAGTGTTCCTACTGGTGTGTATGAATGCAAATAGGTGAGTAGAGCATCTTGTGATTTTTTGGGGGGTTTTTTTACTTAGGATCACTGCACCCAACCTCACCATCTCAGTCCCCTTTGGAAAGGTACAGAGGCTAATGATGCTCAGGTGCTGCCACCACCATCAACGAGACCTGGAAAGCCCCAGGCGGACCAGAACCTAAGTGGCCACATTAAAACTCAACTGTCATTACTACCCAAGACTAATTTAATGGAGGTCTGTGCATTTGTACGCTCTGTGAGTTAGCTTGACGAGGTGTGCTCTTGCTCTTCTTCTTCCCTGTCATCTGTGGGTAAAGAGAATGATGTTTTCGTGCTGTGCAAAAGGGCTTGAGCTTTTCTTGCTAGCAAGAATTACTTAGGTCTTGCTTTAGTTGGTTCGAGCACTTTGTACCGCTTATGTTTGGCAGGTAACATATCCGGCTTTTTCTTCTTCCTGTCTTGCAAGACCTCCTAGATTTTTCTTGATTGCAAAATGGCTTTGCACTGATGCTCTCTTGTGGCATTCCTGTTCATCAATCGTACATGAAGAGTGAAGGCAGGGAAAGTGTTTCCTCTAAAAATTAGAGAAGATGACGAAGATAGCTCGTCTCCATCATCTCAGAGAAAGATTCCCAAACATGTCTGCAAGTACGGATCACTACCAACTGTCCCTGTGTCCTCTGGTGTGCCTCTCCTAGGAGTTCAGTCAGGCTCTGTGAAATGTGCATGTGTGGACTGGCTTCGGCTGGTCCCTGTGACCCAGGGTCTGCAGTTCGCCTGGCACTAACCTTTATAAACCAGCCCCCATCAAAGAGGTCGTGGAGGGCCCTTCTCTGGAGATCTTCAAGACGTGTCTGCATGCCGTCCTGAGTGATGTGCTCTAGGCGTTTCTGCTTTAGCAGGGAAGTTGGACTGGATGACCTCCAGAAGGTCCCTTCCAACTCCAACAATTCTGTGATTCCATGATTCTCATGCCCTCGGCAGACTTACCTGCCCTGCTGTAATTAGAGGTCCGTGTTGTATCTGGCACTTGATTATCACGCAGCAACACCTCCTCTGCAGGAAGAAAATAAAACTGACCAGAAGCTTCTGAGCTACGTCACCTAATACCACGTTGCCCAGAACCTGGGCGTGAAGGACAGCATCTTCCACCTGCCTGGACGAGTGTGTCTGTGAGCCTGGCTCTGTCAGCAGCTCGGCCCTGGAGATGTGAAAGTTTGGTCTTGTGACACAGCAGAGACTTAACTCAGAGCCATGCCTTCTGCTTCCCGGAGGTGGGGGAGACTGCTGTGTCTCTTCTGCTGTTCCACAACAGGCAGGTCATGACGGAGCAGCCCCGGACTTTGCAATACCCAAATAACACATAATCCCCAGGAACTGAAGTGGAAAACATTATGAACGTTGGACAGGGACCAGACCCACAGCTTCCTCGTGCAGTCCCTGCACCTCCTGGCTGCGCTGCAGACCTCAGCTGGAGCCACACTGCACTACGTGCGGAAGCTCCTCATCCCTTCAGCTCCCTCACCCTTTTCAAATATGGTCCTGAAACATAGGGAAATAGTGGCCTGGTACTTAGAGGGTAGTATTTCCCTCATCTGGGTAGTTAATCTCTCAGCTGGCTGAAGAGTTTGCGTTAACAGCTTGGTGAATTTAAGTTCTAAACTTTTTCTCGTGTTCCTATTATATGCAGTTCAGTCTGGTTTGTTATTTGTATCAAAAACTGCTTGGAAAGCTGCCATGGGGTTGTTTTGGTTTTATTATTGTTTTTCTTTATTTCTTTTTTTTCTTCATTTCTTTTTGAATCCACAAACCTCCCTGGTGCTCAGAGATGGGGGTGTGATTTCCATTTTACAGAGGTCAATATGATACCTATATGATATTAATTTGAAAGACTGTGCATGAGGCATTGAGTAAATTTCCGGGAACAAGAACATTTTTTCAGGATGGGCCTCCAAAAGGAACCACAGAAACTTTCAAACCCCCCCCCCCCATTTCTAGTTTCCCTGCGCTCGTGGGGAACAGCCTCAGATGTGTGTGAAACGGTGTCGCTCATTAACTGGACTGCGGTAAAAATTAGGTTGTTGTGTAATACAGCAGCTGGGATCAGCTGGGTTCCTTTTCCCCCAGGCTTCATGCTCCACAGCAAGTAAGCTCATCGGTTCACCTTTCTGGTTTAGTGTTGGATGCAACAGAGGTAAGTTTGGAAGGAGACGACAACCCCAGAAAACAAAGCAAAAATGCAGCGCCCCTCAGCAGCTGCTGGCATACAACATCTGGGGCTTTTCCCCACGATTTCTGGGGTGTGTGCTGAGAAAAAAAAATTTTGATCAGCCCCATCTTTTCAACAGCGTTAACAAATATGGAAGTTGAACATTTAAGGGATGCTAAATAATAATTCAGCACTAGTTTTCATGTTGTAACAATAAGATACTTTTCCTTCCATCAGCTGAAAGAATCCTGTTTTTTCCTCTGTTTAGATCAACATTTCTCCTTATTTGCCTTCAGTGGTTTCCTGTGCAAAAACCCCAAGGGAACCTTAAAGGTTTCGTAGGAGACCTGGAAAACTTTGCCCTCAATTCCACTCCTCTAGTACTCCGGAAAAGGATGGAAAAATGGGGAAAGAGAAGAAAGAAAGGAGAAACCCATGCAGCTGCATGTTGAGATGACCCAAGCAAGGCTCCTGGGCTGGGTTGCTGCTGGGTGAAGGATTCCCTTGGGCAGAACATTGACTGTCAGAACGTATGCTCTGCTTCAAAAATAAACCCGGGTTTTTCCTTAAACTTATGCTAGAATTCTGAAAAATCACCCAAGCCTCGCTCAGCAGTGTCGAATGCTGCCTGTTTCCATGGTCCTCTGTGTACAGTGTCATTTACTGTTTGACATATAAGTCACACCAAATGAATTAAGTTATTAACGGGAAAGGTCAGCTGCCAGTCATTTGTCATGTGAAAAACATCCATTTTGTAAACTTTTTTTTTTTTTTTAAAAAAAGAGGAGAGTTTAATGAACAGCTGATGCTAGGCTAGTGCCGGTTGGGTATTGCACGTAGTTGCTCAGTACTTGGGATGCAGCAGCATGGCCCATAAGGAACATCGGGGTCCTGCAACTTGGTTTGCTGGGAGGAATCCCTGCCCGTGGCAGGGGGGTTGGAACTTGATGATCTTCAATGTCCCTTCCGACTCTGACCATTCTGTGATTCTATGATTCTCTGACAGCCCTGGGAAGCTGCCCGCTGGCCGTGAGAGCCCAGAGGTGGAACTCTGTGACTCTGGGAGCCTTCAATCCCAAGAAACTCCAGCCGAGCTGAGGCAGGCTAAAAGGGAAGATGGCAATAGGTTTTTTGGGTCTTTGCCTTCTTTCAGAGGTGGTGCTACCTGTTACAAAGCTTGTTTGCCAAAGTGTATCATTGCAGAGGTGCCTCCTGCACTAGCAGAACCACTGCAAAACACCTAAATATCTCCGCATGCCTGTGTTTGGATTGGCGTCTGATGGGCAGGTCAGGGGTGTGTTGGTTTCTGAGGTCTAAAAGCAGAAGTGGTACAGGAGGACACGTGCACAGAGGAGGACACGTGCACACGTTAACAGAGACAGCGGCTGCCCAAAGCCATGAAGCTGCTCGGATGTTTCTCCAGCTCTTCATGATGTACAAAGGGAGATCCCAGCCCCTACTCAGACAAATCCTAAATTCCAGATTTTGGCATTTTAGGAAAGCCAGAAAAAAAACCTGCTTTTTAAAAAGTGACTAGACGTATTTGTGACTTAAAACCATTGGTGGCTGCTTTGCAGCTGGTTCAAAGACAGCTTGCATCCTGGGCAATGACGAAGCTCTCGCTTCTGAGAAAGGCTGTGGTGAGACAAGCCCTCTGCCAGGTATCCCTCGGTCTCCTTCCTTTCCTTTGCCCTCTGTTGTTGGCCACCCTTGAGAAGATACTGATGGGACAGCACATTACCTAGCAATAAGGCTAACCCCTTGATGTCTGCTGTCCTTCATCCAAATGCTCACCATATTTACACTGCTGCAGCGTATGGGATAACTGTGGATACGGTAGGGTATTTTTAGTTTTTCCCTTTTATCTTTTTGCTTATAACTATAACTTAGCAAAAGATCATTCGTACCAAGACAGGAGGCCTTCCAATTGCCCTTACTTGGCTCTTTATAATGTGGAAATGCAAGTGACTATTCAGCAGACCACAGCTGGCACATAAAAGTGAGTTGTGAGGAGCCAGCTCGGTGTGAAGGGTTTCTTGCCTTTTAGAACTTAAATCATTCTAAATCCAGCCCTTGCATGCAATTAAACCCTCATGAATTCACTTTGGTGCAGCAGGTGATTTTTAACTTCCAGGTACAAGTGGTGTCTTTTAGGAAAGAAGGGGACAGGGAATTTTCTCCCAAGGGAATAAGGACAGGAGCAGAGGAAATGGGTTGTGTCTGTGTGGGGTGTGGGTTTGTTTTTTTTTCTTGTTTGTTTGTTTGTTTGGTTGGTTTTTTGTGGTTGATGATCTCAAATGTCCCTTCCAACCACATACATTCTGTGATTCTGTGAATTGCCCCTCCTCTGGTGCTTGGTCCCTGTCCCAGAGCATCCCTTCCTGGGAACGCAGCCCCTGTAGCCTACTGTCAAATGTGTGCCTAGCCAGGTGCTGGGGGTGCTTGAGGAAACGAACCTCGGGCTCATCTCTTTTAACTGTGCTCTCCTTCTTGCTCCAGCTCGTTCAAAACCTCACTGTCTGTTCTGTGGTTTGTTCCTGAGGCCACAGTGGTCTGAAGAAGGTCCAGCAAGCTCTTTGAATCCTGAAAGGTAGACTGGCAGAGACCAAACAAACCTGGAAATTTAAAAGTATATAAAAAATATTGATGCTTTTCAGGGGAGGCTTAGAAAGGTGGTTTTTGTCCTGTGGCTCTTCTTGCTTGTAGTGAGCTGCGAGCAGAACTGGGGACCCTATAACACCCCCCTGGTTTCATGCCTGGTTTGTTTTAGGCTTGACTTCTTTCCCGTGCTCTGGTGAGGTCTTGTAATCTCTCCACGGGACAGACTGAGATTTATGTCAGAGGAGTGTTTCTTATGCTTTCCTAATGCTGCAAATGATCTCATTTAGTGAAAAGACATGGCTGTGGGTTTTCTCGTGCATTCATAAATGTTGAGGAATGAAATTCATGCGAATTACGTAAGTTGCTGCTCACTTAGCCCCTTTCCTCCAGACTCAGGCTTGCTGCTGCTGCTCTGTTTTCCTACCCTGATTCAGGGAGCTTTGCTCAGTGCTGACCCTTGTGAAGATGAGAGGCAAAGAATGTTGTAGGCAGTTTTTACTGGATGTTTATAAACCAGCCCCTTTTTCAGAGACCCTGCAGTGTCTCGTCTCTAGGCACGTGCTGGCTACCCTTGGGCTGAAGAGCTGTAGGGCAGAACCTACGGGGTGGTCGGTTTGGAATCTGCCCCAGCAGATCTTGAAGTGTTCTGGGCCAGGTGCCCTGCTAGAGCCAGCCTCTGTGTGCTCCTTGCGCTGCTCCGGTCTTCTCAGCTCCCATTCCACAAAAGTCATGGCATTCAGTAAAAAACAGAGGAAGCCTTTCCATTCCTTTGGATGGAAATAATAAATACGGCAAGTAAGAATGAGCATTACAACCCTCAAGCAAAGAAACTCTCATTAGTCTGTGGGTTTGGTTATGGCTTGGTTATTTACAGTGCAACATATTTTTTTGGCAGTCTCTCCGCACCTCCAGTGTAGCTGCACTCTACAAGATGTTCTGCGTTTACAGCAAACGTGGTCATAAAATTACAGCAAATGCGTCTTGGTGGGGTGTCTGCGAGCACCCCGTCGTGTTCACGTGTAACAGACAGGCCTGCTGGAAAGGCACATTGAGTTTTCCTGCTTGAAATGCCCAGCAGGTATCAACGCGATATAAATCTGAAAACAAGCATTTTCCATAACTTCCGTATAAAGTACTGGCAAACAATGGACCGGCCGCAAATTATGATGTATTGAAATTCACACTTGTACTTGACCGATTTGCTGCAGGTCTTATTTTTCTTTGAAAAATATTTTTACTTTCTCAATAGAAAATTCCCCAAGGAAATCTCCTTGGCAACCAAAAATTGTTACTGATCCTATGAAAATGTACTGCTAGTTTTCATTGGCTTCCAGAAAAGATAATAATTTTAACAATAAAAAAAATCCTAATCAGTAGATATCTTGCAAATGTCTCAGTTCAAATGCTGAATTGAAGTGATACATTGCTCTAAAAAGCAGAATTTTCAAGGTGGGATATTATAAAGAAGTGAAGCTACTATGACAGGCCAAAGGTATTCATAAAAATGCTTGGAGGGTTTTAATTTGACATGGAGACACTAATGGATTAAAAGTGAAATAACTTATGACGATTGACGTTAAGTGCTCTAAAAGAAAAAAGAATCTCTGGGCGTCAAAATTAAGGCTGAATGGCTGAGCTTGCACTTTCCAATCTTAGAGGGCAGTGTGAGTTATGAATCAAAAAATGGTCTGATTTATAGAGCTTGGAGTTCTTGGCAGACCCCTGCTTCCAGCGCTGGCTGTGTCTCTCCATTCCACGTTAGCGGTGGCCCAACAGTGGGTTTCAACCCCAAAATCATTTACCGCACTTCGCTAAAAGCCACCTACATGTAGTTTTTCCATAAACCAGTGTGGCTCTCAGTCAATTTTAAAGCAGGCTTTAATGTAATGCTAAAATGAAGTTTTTCCAGGCTGAAGAGCAGAATCAAACTCTGCTGTGCTCTAGAGCATGGAATTGAAACGGCAAAGAGGAGCCGGAGTCTCCCCGGAGCAAACTCTCACCCTCATCCCTCACCAGTACCACCCCCTCTCCAGTCTTCGGTCTGCTCCGCTCAAGAAGCTGATTTCTTCTAATCCTTCCTGGCCTCCCCGTTCTGTTGTTTATTCAGAGAGGTGGTTGGGTTTTGGGTTTGGTCTGGGTTTTTTTTTGCATCTTGTCTGCTGGGATTATAGATCTGGTGGCAATGTTTCTGTCAGAGCTTCTCCCACCGGTGATGGCTCCCCAGCCGCACGGGAGCTGTGCTTGGGAACATTTGGCTCGCAGAAATCCCGCCTCAGCTGGGAGTTAAACAAAAACGCTGTTTTGCACTTGCAAAAATGCGCTTCTCGTTCCGATGACAGATGACATTCCACTTCCAGACTGCTGTATTTTAGTGCAAAAAAGAAAGTCAAAAGCTCATGTGCTGTTGACAACCACCTGTTCCAAAATATCTCGTTGGGGAAACTGGCCAATTCCTTGCAAGAGGCAGGCACCCTGCTTTCCTGCAGTTTGCCTCCCGAAGACAAAGCCTGCGTAAGCAGCAGCACGGCTCCTTCCATCCTGAACGTTGGTACCCACGCTGTGTCTTCCCCAAGGGCGGTGAAATGTGGAGGTTCTAGAGTTGCAGGTGATAATGTGTGGAGCGCTGGTGGCCGAGAGCACCGCTGGACTCTCCTCCTGACTGATGCAACTCAGCTTTGATGGAGTCTTTTAAAGGGATTTACAGAAAGTCCTAGCAGACTTCTGGGCGAGCAGCAGACGACACCAAGCTGGGTGGCAGTGTCGACCTGCTGGAGGGTAGAGAGGCTTTGCAGAGGGATCTGGACAGGCTGGATCGATGGGCTGAGACCAACAGGATGAGGTTCAATAAGGCCAAGTGCTGGGTGCTGCCCTTGGGTCACACCAACCCCCTGCAGCGCTACAGGCTGGGGGCAGAGTGGCTGGAGCTGCCTGGCAGAAAAGGACCTGGGGGTGTTGGTCGCCTGTGGGCTGAACATGAGCCAGCAGTGTGCCCAGGTGGCCAAGAAGGCCACCAGCATCCTGGCCTGTATCAGGAACAGCGTGGGGGAGTAGGACCCAAGAGGTGATCATCTCCCTCGGCACTGGTGAGGCCCCACCTCGAGTGCTTTGTCCGGTTTTGGGCCCCTCACCACAAAAGAGACATTGAGGGGCTAGAGTGGGTCCAGAGAAGGGCAGCAAAGCTGGTGAGGGGTCTGGAGAGTAAGTCTTGTGAGGAGATGCTGAGGGAGCTGGGGGTGTTCAGCCTGGAGAAGAGGAGGCTGAGGGGAGACCTTATCACGCTCTATAACTACCTGAAGGAGGGTGTAGAGAAGTGGGGGTCGGTCTCGTCTCCCAAGTCACAGGAGATAGGACAAGGGGAAACAGCCTCAAGTTGCATCAAGGGAGGTTTAGATTGGATACTAGGAAAAATTTCTTCACGGAAAGGGTTATCCAGCATTGGAATGGGCTGCCCAGGGAAGTGGTTGAGGCACCATCCCTGGAGGTGTTCAAAAGACGGGTTGACATGCTCCTCAGGAATATGGTTTAGTGGGGTTTTTTTATTTTTTTTTTTGGTTTTGTTTGTTGTTTTTTTCTTATTTATTTTTTTGTCAGAGTTAGGTTGATGGTTGGACTAGATGATCTTTAAGGTCCCTTCCAACCTAGACGATTCTATGACAGTTGTGTAGGGAGGAGAGACTCTAGACCTGAGTTTGCTCAAGGCAAGCTGATGACACACTTTGCCTAATTTTCACCTAAGAGCTGACAGTGTAGCTGGCTGCTCTCCCCTGCCCTGACACTGACAGAGGGAGAGAGGTGCCCAGCCTCTGCCCAGGCTCACTCTTCAGGGCTGGCTGGTCCCTGAGGAGGCAGCAGCTCCCACCATGCAGGGCTCCGATGAGGAGCTGTCAGTGTCACCCGCCACCCCAGAATTTGTTATCCTGCCCTATCGTTCCTGGCCAGCTTTATTGAGTTGGATGCTTTTTGAACGTGGCTTTGGGAAATGGATAGAGACCACTTCAGAGGGATGATTTAGGATGGAGAAAGGTGGATCCTCCAGCGTTGCCTCCACGAGTCTCTGCTAGGCCTTCTCACCTGCGAATGGCAGTCCCACGGGATGCTTCCAGAATGAAATACGTAAATACAGCAGCGAGGGAGCACCACATGGAAAGATGGAGCTATTTCAGGTGATGGACAACACCAGAGCAGATGAATACAATCCAAAGTATTTAGGAAATGAGAATCACAGAAGTCAGAATCATAGGAATTGGAAAGCACAGATCATCTGGACAAGGTATATCGCTCCAGCCAAGCAGTGTCCTGTGGGATTTCACAGCTGGGACGGGAGGCCACAGTGTCTGGAGAAACACACTGGGACCACAATACTTGGGTCAAACAGAAACGCATAGGCATTGTCTGCTGTGGCTTCTCCTTGGCTGATTCATTGGTCAATCCAGATGATGCCCTGTTTAATATTGTAGAATGTATTAATCAAGGTAAAGGCTGAAATGGGAAGCTGAGAGTATACATCGGGGACATCCTTGGGTTCTGGAGAGGTCAATTCTGGAGCTGGGCTGCAGCAGCTGGCCCGAGGAGCTGCCTGGCTCCAGGGCAGGTTCATCTGCCTTCGCTCCCAGGTTTCTGCTTCCCCTCGGGCAGCAGCCGGAGACGCAGGAGCCAGCGAGAGCATGGTGCAAAGAAGGAATTGTCAGGCTGGGGCTTGTGCAGTGAAGAGGGACTTGTCAGGCTTGGCTTGTGCACCCTGAGCAGCGCTCCTCCGCTGGCAGTCGTCGCCGCACATCTCCTGTCTATGCCACTTTGCTTGCTTTTATGTATTATTTTTTTTTTTTCCTGGATCACCATTGGAGATAAATGTGACTAAAGAGGAGTTGTTTGCCTCTGTGCATGGCTTCTCTCAGGCTTCCCCCCGAGGCGCCCAGAGCCTACGGGTGTCAGGCAGGCTGTGCAGGGTTTTCCCTTCCCCTTTCCCTGAGCTGGTGAAGGGGCACAGCCCATCACAGGGGGTGGCACCGTGAAGCGAGCAGCAGGCTTGGGGTGCTGCATGGAGGCTGTGGCACTCCACTGGGACTTGGCAGAGTGTTGTGGACAGAGTGATTAGCTTTGCTAGTTAGAGTGAAGTAGTGAAATATTTATTAAGGTAAAACAGTGATTTAACAAAATCAGTAGTAAGTGCAATAAAAGCAGTAGTAAATGCAATAGTGTTTTATGAGATTCGATGTCAAGGTACACTCTATTATTTACTGCAGAGAGGACAGGGTCAGACACATTGTCAAGGGAGAACCTCCCATTGAGTCACGAGGTTCAGAAAGGACTGCCTGGCTTTCTGAACTTCTTCTCGGAGAGGAATCTGGGTGCGGCTGGATCCAATCCTAGTCCCAGACTTGGTCAACGGTTTATGTCTAAAGGATTATATAGGCGCAATCAACCCTTTATATTACTTAGCTAAGATTTCAAAGTTTATCATGCTATTAGTCACTCACCGAGAATCTGTTGTGGCAAGGAATCTCTCAACCTCGAGGAGTAGAACCTTAAGGGAGCATCTCACAAAAGGGGAGATCCTGGCGTGCAGCCGCTGCCGTACAGGAGAGCTCCAAGGGCTTTGGGTCTGTCCCCTATTTATGGAGTGAGATAACTGACGTATAGTCATATTCTCATGGGAACAAACTATCCAGGTCCCCACTCCAGACAGTGTTTTGGTTGTGTTGCCAGCCATCCCCCAAAGTCCAGTTGCAAGTTATTGCAACTGATGTTGTGATGGCCATGGCCCGAGAAGGAGCTGTGAGTGCTGGCGGTGGGGAGAAGAGGGGGAAAAAACAAGGAGAGCAAACTGCCACAGTGAGATGACCCCAAATACTTTCTCAGCCCGGTCCTGGCAGGCTGATGTCTCCCTGGTTTGCTTTCTCTGGCCTGTGGGAGCCAGGTTCCCCAAAACCAGGCACCGAGGGAGGCGAAGGCTCTGCTGCCGTTGCTGTGATGTGGGTTCTGGTTGCAAAGCGCTGCCTTTACAACCCAAGGCAGCATTGAAACTCGTGGTAGCCAAGGTGGTCTGCCCCAGTGCTGCCAGGAGAGGCTGGCCCAACCTGGCAGCCACAGGCACACAGCAGCGTGGAGCCAACTCCTCTCCAGAGCCCTTTGGAGTCACTTGTTAGAAAAAAAAATAATTTTTCCCCCACTACTGGCTCTCACTGTGTCCCAGCTTGGGACTTGGGGGAAACTTTTAGTGTTCATTCTCATAATCTCTACTACTTTGGTCTCGAGATGCTTGTGAGACAGAGCCTGTGCAGTGCGTTGGTCCCACAGCTGGTGGGGTTTGTGGGTGTAATATTTAATTCAGGTGTTTGGACCTGACTTAGAAACCCTGGACAAATGGCGCTGCTGCATGTTTTGGAGTTCTCTGCTCAAGAATAAAATGCTCTTTCCTTCGAAGGGCAGCAGTGGGTTGGGTGGACATGGTCTGGTCCAACGGGGTAGAGGAGACTACAGCTGAATCACTCCGTCTGCCTCCTTCACATCCTTGCCTCTGCCTTCCCCCCAGTCATTTCCAGTGCTTCTGGCTGAAATAAAGTCAGCTTGTGTCAAAACACAAGGTGTTTACAGAGGCAGGAATCCAAATTTCTGTAACAGCTTATAACAAAGTCACAGAATAACAGCTGTAGAGGGACTTTTGGAGGACACTGGCCCCACATCTGCTCAAAACGGGAGCAGATGAGATCAATTTAATGACAAACCCCAAGTTCTTTTACCTATGTGAGGGCTGCACAAAATATTTAGTCTCCCATCCCTGGTTAGTTCCTGGGACTGCTCAGCATTGCCTCATGGTCTGTGGGAAGTGCTGGGGACATCCCATATATGCTTTTTTTCCTTTTGCTTGCAAATGAAGCAAGACAGTTGTCAGCATTCACTGAACTGAGGATGAGCTGGGTATGTTCTCAGTCCTTTCCTCATTTGACATCCTGGGACTGGGAACATTCCCCCCATGTTGGGGCATTCCCCTAAGCTGCTGAGGGGACCTGGCCTCTTGTGTCAACGGCAAGAGGGATCAGGAGGACAAAATATTTAGTCTTTTTTTTTTTTTTTTTGCCTTTTCTCCCCCTCTAAAGAGCTATTCTGTTTCTGTCCTTGTATTTTTGCTCTCTTGTTGTCAGCTGGTGAAGCAGGTTTTTATCTCCACTGTCTGTGGGTGTTGTGGATTTTTCTATACTTTAACTGAAAAACTTCACTGCTAAAGATAAGTGTGTCCTTAACTAGCAACGAATTAGTATAAATTTCCTGCTGTACTTCATGTTCAGGAAGCCTGACAGTGGTGGTTTCCAGGCCCATGTGCTGTATTTTGTGTGTTGGAAGCACAGCCTGCCTGGCTGCATGTGGCTCAGCTCGCCCCTGAGCTCGGTGCCGAGGAGAGGATGGAGGGGACCATGGCCATGCTGGAGAGTGGTAGCTGGGAAGTCGGATGGGCTTCCACCCGACTTGAAACACCTTCTTGAACTGCTTGTCGACCTTCTGGAGCCCTAAAGGCCCCCAGATACACTGGTATTCAGGCAATGAGTTTATTGGGGAGCATAAAGGTGCCTATCAGAGGCCATACAGCGGCTGTAATCACAGAATCAGAATCCCAGGGGGTTGGAAGAGACCTCTGGAGATCATCTAGTCCAATCCCCTGCCAGAGCAGGTCCACCCAGAGCAGGTTGCACAGGAACGTGTCCAGGTGGGTTTGAATGTCTCCAGAGAAGGAGACTCCACCACCTCCCTGGGCAGCCTCTGCCAACCTCAAAGGAAAGAAGTTCCTCCTCATGTTTAGGTGGAACTTCTTCTATTCAAGTTGGTGCCCATTTCCTCTTGTCCTAAATGTATGTATGTAATGTATGTTTGGGCAGCATTTCTCTCTTGAGTACTGTGTTTCTAACGGAGAATTTTGGGTGAAAGTTTGGGTAAGGAGGGATTTTTTTTTTGGTGTAAATATTTGGTGTTTGATTTTCCTGAAACGGACACCAGGAGAAGCTGAGAACACCAGCTTTTTGAAAACCCAACAGGGGAAGGAGTCGGAGAAGTGCTGAGTTAGTGTCAGGCCAGACAAAAATGTTGCCGTTTACTGTTGATTTGCAGAAACATATGTTTGAACGGGTATCATTTTACCACCTGTTTTCCTAAGGTACCATTTCAACAGATGTGGCTATGTGTCCTGCCAGGATTATTTTCCAAATAATCTTCCTCATCTTTTAAAAACTGCTTGTGCAGTACATTTTTTTTTTTTTTAAATCATTTAGTGTAGGAACATGAGGTCCAGCTTTTTCTTTTGGTGACCAGCAGCACAGACTACTTCTATACCATTCAGCTGCTCAGCCAGCAGTTGTCTGTCCACAGCTGGTGCTCTTTGCCTCTGCTTTTATTACGTGTTGCTCTGAGTTGGTGTACTCACCACCGTGGGGGCTGTGAGATGCTCTGGTGGATGCTCTCTGTGATGAGTTGTGGTGCTCATGAGGGTGGTTACAGGCCAGGGCTAAGAGGCTGTAAGGCTGCTTTGTAGGAGGCTGGGGTCTGTCTTCTCTGAGGTGCGTGTGGTGGGTGGTGGGGTTCAGCCAGGAGGGTAGAAAAGCCTTGAACTGATACAGGCTGAACTGGGATAAACACTGTGGGGGAAAAAAAAAAACCCAAAACCTCATTTATTTTTCACCAAATGAAGACTGCCACCCACTACAAAACAGAACATTTTGAACCTCTGTGTTTAAAAATGTATGAAATGAAAATACCTAACTCACATAGACAAATAAAATTGTTTGAAGACGTTGTGACAATGATTTAAAATATCATTCAGGGCTCTTTTTCACAGAATCACACGGAAGGGACCTCTGGAGATCATCTAGTCCAACCCCCTGCCAAAGCAGGTCCACCCAGAGCAGGTCGCACAGGAACGTGTCCAGGCGGGGTTTGAATGTCTCCAGAGAAGGAGACTCCACCACCTCCCTGGGCAGCCTCTGCCAGGGCTCTGCCACCCTCAAAGGAAAGAAGTTCCTCCTCATGTTTAGGTGGAACTTCTTCTATTCAAGTCTGTGCCCATTTCCTCTTGTCCTATCTCTGGGCACCACTGGAAAAAGACCAGCCCTGTCCTCCTGTCACCCTCCCTTTAAGTATTTATAAGCATTGATCAGATCCCCCCTCAGCCTTCTCTTCTCCAGACTAAAAAGACCAAAGTCCTTCAGCCTCCCCTCATAAGGGAGATGCTCCAGGCCCCTCATCATCTTTGTAGCCCTCTGCTGTCCCCTCTCCAGCAGTTCCCTGTCCTTCTGGAACTGGGGAGCCCAGAACTGGGCCCAGTGCTCCAGATGGGGCCTCCCCAGGGCAGAGCAGAGGGGCAGGATGACCTCTCTCAACCTGCTGGTCACACTCTTCCTGATGCCCCCCAGGATGCCATTGGCCTTCTTGGCCACAAGGAGACATTGTTGGCTCATGGGCATCCTATTTTTGGTTGTGGCCAGGTTTTTGACTCCCCCTCCCCCTGCTTTGGTGTCTTATTGGCCAATTGTATGAAATCAATGGTGTCATTGGAACTTTTTTAGTTGGTCAAAGCAGCTTTGGCTACCAGCATCTTTCTAGGCAGCCTTGCACAGATGTGGTGGGGAAGCAGGAGATTTCTGATAGTGTGATAAATACTTTCTGTGCCCAAAGAAGTAGTGCTGGGTGGAGATTTACTGGGGTAAACATCTAAAATTTATCAGGGAAAAAGGGCATCCAAAATTAGGGAGTTACTGCAGGGTCCTTGGCTTTGTGCCAGGGGCAGCAAGGAGGGAGAGGGCAGAAATCTCCTGCCCTCCACTTTGGTTTTTTAGCTCCTCTGCTCCCCCCAAGTGACCTGTAACGCCCCACGGTGGGTGCCAGCCCCTGGGACTTCACTTCACTTGGAAGATAAGAGGTAGAGCAAAACCGCACATGGCTTTGGGGATGGAGAGTGTCTTGGGGTGTGTGTTCCCTCTGTTCTCTCCTCCTCACAAGCTTCAACACTTCTCCCTTTCTCCAGACAGGGTGGCTTAGATGAGCAAACAGAAATAAATCTTAGCTGGAGCTTTAATCCTTCCCTTCAGGGCCAGACTTGTTTGGGTTACTCTTGTGTGTTGCGTGATTGACCCAAATTAAGGATTGAAGGCAGGGAATGATGAATGATCCCCAGGGAATAAGAGTTTGAGCTGGAAACAACTTCATAATCCTGTGCAGTTTGGTCTTGGTTGCTGTTCTCCTGATTGTGTGTGTAAATAAGTGATGGGGCTGGGGCCTCGAGGGGGTACAAGGATCTGGAGTAAGTCCGGGCACAGAGACCCATCACAGTGTGGAGATCATCCACAGCCTGTGCTCTGGCTGCCCTGATCCTGGTATTGTCTTCAGTGGCCCTGGGCTGCAAATGTGTACGCAGAGACGGAAGAAACTGCTGGATTTGTAGAGCTTTTCTGTGTCGAGGACCTGTCAGCTTCCCACCTGAGAAGGCAGGAACTTGATTCTGGCCACCCTGTCAGGCAGATTCTCAGGTAGGAAAAACAGCAAAGTCCTCTCTTTCTCTTCCCTTTTTAGGCTGGTTCTGGCATGAGGCAGAGCTCACTAGTACATTTGTGTTATGAAATGGACCTGTGCCTTGGACAAGGCTCTGGTGTTTCACTGCTGGATGGGCTGTACTTCAACCACTGTATAAAAATTAAATAATAAATAGATAAATAAAGCAACCTTGCTGAACTTGATGGTTTGCCCTAGCATTACCTTAGGGCAAGGGAGTGGAGAGAGAAGAGCTTGCCCGGTGATGAAATCTTGCAGTAATTACAATGGGGATCTCCGAAGAGCAGCTATTGCAGTTTTCAGAGGCAGTGCTCCCATTGATATTCCTTTGTTTTGTTTCCAGACCTGAACAAATCTCTCAGTAGGCACTTTTGAAGCGAACAAGAGAAAATGTCTGGTTGGATCACTCGCTGTATTAGAGAGTATGTTTATACTGTGCTAGGAGATAGCACGGCAGTCTTCCTTCTCCGCTTGTTCACCCCACAGGTTCCTCCAGCCTTTTGAAGTGTGAGGTTTACTGCAGGTAAATAGCAAAAGTTCTCCAAAGTGTACCCTGCCTTTTTCCCTTGTTTGCAAAAGGAACCGACGCTCCTGACGCCTGAAGGATTTAACCTTGCCAGGTTTGCAAGAGATGCAGCTTGTCCCCTCGCCAAACTCAAGGCTGCCTGCCGTGGGTAACCCTCCCTCTGGGCTGGAGCAAGGCTCTGAGGACCCAGCCGCTGGGCAGTGCTGATGCTCAGGGATCCTGACGAGTGCCAACCAGGGGAAAAGGGGGTGCTTTAGGTGGAGGCAGGTCTCCCGAGGCACCCCAGAGCCAGCACATCCCACAGACACAACATGAGGCTGCAAACCTGTGCTGTTCTACACTCCCCTGCTTCTCAGTACCTTATTCTTCAATGCTTCTCGGAATTGCTTTTGTATTGTATTTTCCTGCGCTTGGAATAATCACTGGTACGTGTAGTCAAATCAAGTATGGATTACAGTAATTTGGAGGTGAAAGGCTTTTGGATGCTTGCTTTGATTCTTTTGTCCGTGAGGAGGGAACAAAACCCATCATTTAAACATGGTGCAATAGAAATAACCGTGGCCATAAGAGCTCATGCTGCTGGGGAAGAAGAGCTCCGTGGAAGCAGCCCTGGAAAGCAATCCATTAAATTGGATCCTATTGCTCTGTGGGTTCAGTTGAATGGGCAGCACTGGAGCCATGACTCACTGGACCACCACCACTGTTGTCTAAAAATACCTCGAAAAAACATTTCGGATTGATATTTCAGTGAGTCACTCTTCCCAACAAAAGGGCTTAAGGAAAACTTTGTGCATGGATGGAATGACTCTCATCTCCTCGAGCACAGCAGTGATTTGAAAAAGAAAGAGGGAGCTTTTTTTTTCCCCATGTGCAGGGCAGTCGATTTTAGGAAGCAGCAGAGAGTGAGTGGGACTTGGTCATCCCCTTGCATCTGTCTCCACTGCCTGAGACAGGCTGTTAACTTAGGGACCTCTGTTCCAACTGTGGTCCATGCCAGAAATAGCCAGGCTTCTTCAGCAGGTGTCGTACCAAGACTTCAGGTTCACTGGGCAATAGGAGCTCTAGTAACTTCTAAAGCTGTTCCCACATTTCTAGGGGGGAAAAGTAGTATGTGGGCAGGACGAGGGAAAGCACGAAGTGGCACATCGTTGGGAGGCACATTACTCAAACCTTAAACTGGAGCCACGGTAGGTTAAACACTGACTGTCTCCTCCAACGTCAAGATGTGAGTCATTGCTTGGGTTCATGCGAGGTCCTGACGCTGCTTTGGGGGACTGGTCTTGTAAAGATGAGTATATACAGCTATTAATATTTCTTCTAGGAGCAGGGAAACAAACAAGCCAAATCCAGCAGAAACAATGCTCACCACAGTCACAGCCTCTCCTGCAGTTGTTGTTTTTTTGGTGGTGGTGGGGGTTTAGTCCAGATGGTGCCTCCCTGAATACGAGCAGCTGTCCTCCAGGCAGGGAAGCTCCTGGGACAGCCTGTCCCAGATCTAGAGCAAGACTCCTCTTGCTGACCAGTGGATGGGCCTCCTCTACAGGCAAACAGGGATTTAAAGTTGAGGCTTAGACCCTGTTTATGCTGATTAAATAAATAAATGCTGCTTTCTTGTGCCAAATAAGGAATGTCCAGTGATCCCAAGGGAGGCTCCTGACTGGTGCCGAAGAGGCTGGCAATAAGATGCTCATTTTAATAAAGCTCTACCACGGATTGCAAGGAACGGCTTTGGGCGCAGCCAGGGTAATGTCTGCTGAAGTCGGGTTACCCCATTTCCTCCTGTTTCGTTGGTGGGTGCCTCCCACCCCAGAGGAGCCTGAAAAATCTGCTGTTTGACTGTTAATAACGGCTTTGGGAACAGTAACTTTGTCGGTATCGCTTCCAGCTTCTCACAAGGTCTGGTTTTAAGCCTGGTACCTTGACACCATGCTCAACCTCTGCCCAGGAGTGTTCCAGCAGTTCAGTTTTGATTGAGCATCAGCAGGCATGGAGAGAAATCCAACCCAAGGGATGCAGATGCTGAAAAGGGTGTCTGGGTTATTATCTGCATCTGCAGAGCTGTGCTTGCTCCCAGCCACAAAGGAAAGTGGAAGACATCCTCCTGGGGGCTTTGGCAGGACTCGGCCATCATCTCCTGTCGCCTTTCCTTCGCTTGAACTGCATGCGTTTTTCTTGGCAGCAGGTTCCCCAACCGGAGATGTTGAGCTGTATAGCACAAGTAAACAGGGTTGTAATTCTTCAAATTTATGTGCATATTCTTTCTGTGTGCCTGTGGTGCAAAACACCGAAGACGGCTTTGAAATTAAGAGTATAATTTGTTGTGCTATTCAGGTCCCTTTCTGACATTACTGCAGTTCCTCGGAGTTTAATAGGGGTTACATTCCTCTTCAAAATAGTTCCGAAAAGAAACACTGCTGTTTTCTATGAATTTTTATTGTGGGTAAGAAAAGAATGGGTTGGGTTGGGAATCTCTCTTGAGGCAGTTTGTTAGGCACAAGAAGAAGGTTTATAAATGAAAGGACAGTGAGGTGCTGGAATAAAGCTTGTGGTAGTTTTTAAGAGCAAATTAAGTAACCCTTTGCAAACGTTAGGATATAGTCACCCTTGCCTTCAGGCAAGAGGGTAGATGGGTCCCACCTCATCTTCTCTTCTGTGACTGCAGCTGGGTGTAGAAAATCCCTGGTTGTGTTTGTAACCACACTAGCAAGAACTCAGAGCAGCAAAACTCTTCATTTCCATGCAGAGTTCTGGAAAATTGTGCGTCAGCGGATGAGATGGCACAGGGCACGCAGAGCTACCTGCCCTTAAGTGAAAACACAGGAGATGACAGATCTTTTCCAGGTTTATCTGCCAAAAGAGAAGGGAGATGGCAGGCCTCGAAGGGCTTCTCTGAGTGAGCGGGGAGAAAACCTGTGAGTGTGGGCACTGGGAGGAGGTGGGGTTGTGGTGTTCTGCCATGGCTTCAGGGCTCTGGGGTGAATGGTGACCCCCCCCACATTCCTGCTTCTGTGTCCTCGTGGGCAGAACAGGGCAGTGATTGGAGACATGTTGTGTCTGCAGGGGGAAAAAGAAAAGCCATACTTCCCTGCCCGCTCTTGTTCCCGAAGGTGTCAATAAACAAGCAAACGATGCAGGAAGATGAGCCCTTTGTGGGTTTGAAATTACTTTTGGATGAAATTCTGTTGCAGGAACATTGGGGTAAACGTGGGGGAAAAAAAACAAAGTTTTTGTAGTGAATGAGAAAGGAGGTCAGTGCTTGGGAGCACCTGTAAGGGGTGACAGCTCTTCAGCAGTGATGAGGCCAGGCTCTTTCTGTTGGGACTGATGGCTTATGTCTGTCCCTGCAAGAATAGTTTGGTTGTTCCACTGAGTCCTTGCTCAGGAAAATCCTGAGGCAGGCCAGGTGAGGAGTCTCCATGAGGACAACCTTGTGCAAGTGTTTTCCTGAAGAGGGAAATGTTCCTCCTGTGGATGGTAAAGATCCCTTTGCAGAGAGCCATGGCTCTCCCAAAAGCCGGGCAGTGGGCAGGCAGCCTGTCAGGACTGGGCTGTGCCTGTGGCAGGTTAAATCTCCATTTTTTTTCCAGTGGAAAACCATTCTACTAGGAAAACTCTTGACAATTGTATGTCACAGAATCGCAGAACCTTCATGGTTGGAAGGGATCTTTGAGATCATTGAGTCCAACCACAAAAAAACCCAAACCAAACAAAACCCAACCAACAAATAAAATAAAAAAAAAAAACNCAGCCACAAACAGCCACAACCCAACAATCTCAGGCACTAGAGCATGCCCTGAAGATCCACATCTACATGTTTCTTAAATACCTCCAGGGATGGCGACTCCACCACCTCCCTGGGCAGGCTCTTCCAGTGCCTGACCACCCTCTCACTAAAGTCATTCTTCCCGATATCTCATCTAAACCTCTCCTGCCCCAGCTTCAGACCGTTTCCTCTGCTCCTGTCGTTATTCCCTTGGGAGAAGAGGCCAACCCCCACCTCTCTACACCCTCCTTTCAGGGAGTTGTAGAGGGCAATGAGGTCTCCCCTCAGCCGCCTCTTCTCCAAACTAAACATGCCCAGTTCCCTCAGCCTCTCCTCGTAGGACTTGTTCTCCAGACCCCTCACCAGCTTGGTGGCTCTCCTCTGGACACGCTCCAGCACCTCAATGTCCTTCTTGTAGTGAGGGGCCCAGAACTGAACCCAGCCCTCGAGGTGAGGCCTCACCAGTGCCCAGGACAGAGGCACCATCACTGCCCTGCTCCTGCTGGCCACGCTGCTCCTGATCCAAGCCAGGATGCTGTTGGTCTTCTTGGCCACCTGGGCACACTGCTGGCTCCTGTTCAGCCGGCTGTCCACCAGCACCCCCAGGTCCTTTTCTGCTGGGCAGCTTTCCAGACACTCTTCCCCCAGCCTGTAGCGTTGCTTGAGGTTGTTGCGACCGAAATGCAGGACCTGGCACTTGGCCTTATTGAACCTTGACCAATTGATCCAACCTGTCTCTGTTCTGTGTAGAAATCATCCACCTGCGTGAGGAGGAGGAAGAGCGGTGCGTGGCTGGGGTGTACCACCTCCCTCCCATCAGCGCAATGGGCAAAGCCCAAACCTTCGGTGGCTGCCTGTGGACAAGCAGGAAACAGCCTTGCTGCCAGCTCTGCTCTTCCTCCTCCTCCACTGAGTGTGTCTCGTTGATGTGAGCAGGAGGAGCTCCTGCTTGGTGGGTCTGCTGTGGCCCTGGAGCTGGGCATGCTGGGCTTCTATTGCAAGCCCTCTTCAAATGCCTGTGCGGTGGTGATGGTGGGCACCACCTGAACCTGGTGGTGGTTATGGTAGGCACCACATGCACCTGTCCCTGTGGTGGCTGGGACACTGTCCAGACCTGGCAGAGAGCTGTTGGAAGGGGGAAGAGCAGAGATCCAGCTTGTTTAAGAGGGTGGAGTGGTCTCCTGCAGCAAAGCCTACCGAGAAAGGATGGGGGGAGCAGACAGGGAGGCTTCAGCTCCCAAACGGCCTGTCATGCTGGGATGAAGGATGGCCTCGGCTCAACATCCGCAACCGGCATCAGCGTCGTCTGCTGCAAATGCTGCCAGTGCTCCTGGCCTGATCTACCAGACGACAGGCAAAAAATACTCCTCTCCTCCTGGTGGCTGATGACCAGCCATGAGAGACTGCAAATGAGACGGGCTTCTGCTGGAAGGCCAGCATTCAATGGGTCGTCACTCTGCCAGCAGTGTGTTGGAGAGCTTTGTCAGCAGAGAGTGGATTTCGGTGATTCAGGGAAGCCGCATCACTTGATGCAGCTTCCTGCCCATCCCTGGTGCTCCCCTGGCTTCACGGAGGCTTAAGTACTTCCAAACTGCTGGTGGTGTGTGGACTGAGAACAGCCCTTCCTACAGCCGTTGTCCGTCCATGCACGTCCGTTTAAACCTATATGCATAAAATTTGTAATAAGTAATATGCTATGAAAAAAATATAAATAATATACATATGGGCTGGGCGGAGAATGGATTGAGAGCAGCCCTGAGGAGAAGGGCTTGGGGGTGCTGGTTGATGAGAAGCTCAAGATAAGTCAGCAATGCATCGCGACAGAGACCGGCTCCAGGGCAGGTAAGACTGCGCTGGGTGAGGGACCTGTAGCTGGAAAGGCCGACGAAAAGCTCTTTTGGGGGCTTTTTGGACGCAGGGCAAAGCCTCCTCCTCGTGGTCGAGGCTGACTGGCCTGGGCAGAGCCAGCACCTCCCGCGGCTCATCACACCTGATAAGGAGCCCCAGGGAGGGCCGAGGCTAGTGCTAATGGCACCTGAGCCATTAGCAGTGCTGGGACGTGTCTTGGTCGGTGCCTCACGCGGCTGTGACTAGTACAACAGCGTCCGGAACCTCTGCCTTTGTACAAGGTAAGTTCCATTTCTTTCAGTAGTCAGACGACTGGCACTGACCCTCCCGCTGTCTCTTGCTAGCAGGCATCGAGCTATGGTCAGAACTAGGTCAAAGGCCATTGTTAAGAAAGCTGTGGGCACCCAGAGGCCCCACATAAACATGTGGGTGTCCAGGCCTCTGGCTGCAGGGAGTGCCGGGGCCTGGCCCTTGCCATGGAGGGTAGTGGGGACAACACCTGTGTGAGATGTGAACAGGCGAACGATCTCCTCAGCCTGGTGGTTGAGCTGAAGGAGGAAGTGGAAAGGTTGAGGACTATCAGGGAGTGCGAAAAGGAGATAGACTGGTGGGCCCGCTCCCTGAGAGTAAGGGAACATGTTGGGGCCCCATATACACCAGAGGACCCTCCCCCCACTTCTCACCCGGCAGTAAAAGGGGATCTCAGAGAGGAGGGGGGATGGAAACAGGTCCCTGCTAGGAGAAGCAGGCAAATCTCCTCCCTGCCCCTCCCACCTCCACAGTTACCCCTCCAGAACCGATACGGAATCTTGGAGGAGGAACTGGCTGCTGGAGAGGAGGATGGAACATCTTGGCCAGAAACACCACAAAAGCTAAGGGTCCTGCCTCAGGGTGGGAAG
>QJSC01001654.1:3011-61112 GCA_003697955.1 Calidris pygmaea
AACCTTTGCTTCCAAAGCTGGGAGACTCAATGCCACCTGATTGCATCTCTGGAGAGGCGGTAAAAAAATTATTCGCGTTAAGAGACGAGGAAAAAAAAAAAATCACCACGATGATCCCGGCGGATCCTGGGCATCGTCACTGTTCCAAGGTCACCACTTCCACCGCCTGCCCGTCCATGGTGACGGCACTGTCCGCTATCCTCGTGGTCACGGGTGCCATCGCCACCTGAACGGGGCCGTTGCCTTGGGCCAGGCTGGTCACCACCGTCTGGTACATGCTGACGGGGATCTGGACGAGACCTGTGGAGACAAAAAAAAAAATACAATAAAATATAGGAGTGGGGTTGGGAGGGAAGGAGCGGAGTGAGACCGGCACGAGGGACGAGGCTGGTGTGGCCACGGGCCGTGGTGTGGTCCCCAGGGGCTTGGGGGCTGCGTTGGACACGGGGGAGTGCTGCTCCGGAGATGGTCCTTTGGGATCTTGGAGTACTCCCACCTGGAGCTCTGGGGCCTCAGCACAGGAGAGACATGGAGGTGTTGGATGGGGCCAGAGGAGGCCATGGAGATGCTGGGAGGGCTGGAGCCCCTCTGCTGGGAGGGGGGGCTGAGAGAGTTGGGGGGGTTCAGCCTGGAGAAGAGAAGGCTCTGGGGAGACCTTAGAGCCCCTTCTAGTCCCTCAAGGGGCTCCAGGAGAGATGGGGAGGGACTCTTGATGAGGGAGAGGAGCCCTAGGATGAAGGGGAATGGTTTTAAACTAAAGGAGGGAAGATTTGGATTAGATATTATGAAGAACTTGTTTGGTGTGAGGGTGGTGAGAGCCTGGCTCAGGTTGGCTGGAGAAGCTGTGGCTGCCCCATCCCTGGGGGGGTTCAAGGCCAGGTTGGAGGGGGCTTGGAGCAACCTGATCGAGTGGAAGATGTCTCTGCCCATGGCCAGGGGTTGGACTAGGTGGCCTTTGAAGGTCCCTTTAAACCCAAACCATTCCATTCTATGTCCACGCTGGTGTAATTATTCGTGCCTCGGTGGCCTCGCTGTGCTCAACTCACCCACCATGGTGCCACCTGGCATGGGAGCAGGGATGGGATGGGGTAGGGTTGGGTGGCAGCGTGGCGAGCTCAGCCCATGCCAGGCTGCCTGGCGGCAGGGAGAGAGAATAAGGTTAAGGAGGAATGAAATAAGAACTTTTTGGAGGAGGAACCCAGAGAAGATGCCGGGATGGCACAGAAGGTACCCGTACAGCCAGCCCTGTCAGGCCATGTTTTGCTGGAGGCAGGGAATGCTCCCACGTGTCTCTCCTGCGTGCCACCACCCAGCCCAGCAGTGGTCACCCACAGGTGAGGAACACACTTCTGAAACACATTTTTCCCACTTGATTTGCCCAGAGTTGGGAATCCTGGGGCTAAAGAAGGGATCAAGTCGGCTTCTCCCCCCTTCAAGTCTTCCATCCCTGGTAACTCTTTATGCCACTCAAACACCTTCCCAACTCTCAGGACACGTACAGACCACGGACCACCCATCCTGCCCACCACCCTGGTACAGCCACCAGCCTCTCTCAAACACGATGCCCTTCCTCCAGATCCTTCTCCGTCCCGGTCGGGTCCTTCTGCCTTCACACTGAGACGGGTGAAGGGCAGCGTGAGACCGGTGAGCCTTGGCCAAGCCATTCTGGCTGTAGACCCTCACACACGTGTATATATCACATATAAGAGAGAGAAAACGAAGCAAACCAAGTTTTCCTCAGCCCTTCCCAACAGATGGATGGGTCCAGCAAAGTAGGAAACATCTTTCTCCCAAGGGTGGCTCAGCTACAGAAAGGGATGAGATGCCCCCGAGCTGGAGCTGGCAAAGCTTTGGGTGGATTTTTGGCCACTGAGGAAGGCACCGCTGTGGCCAACGCGGTGAGGCAGGTAACACCAACCAGGGTGACAACAAAACAACCAGGCCCCTGAGGATATTGTGACGCAAACGATGAAAAGAGGTGGAAAAACCAGCAAGGAGCAGTGGCACTGCTCGATAGAGCCGGGCAGGGGAAGGGGAACAGCAAATCCCACAGGCTGGCAAGATAAACTTCGTCCTTCTACTCCAACATTACCTGCCCGTACCCCCCACTGCCCCATCTGTCCAAACATGATTTAGACAGAATCACAGAATCACATGGGGTTGGAAGGGACCTCTGGAGATCATCTAAGTCCACCCCCCCTGCCAAAGCAGGTCCCACTCAGAGCAGGTCCCACAGGAACATGTCCAGGTGGGTTTGGAATGTCTCCAGAGATGGAGACTCCACCACCTCTCTGGGCAGCCTCTGCCAAGGCTCTGCCACCCTCACAGCAAAGAAGTTCCTCCTCATGTTTAGGTGGAACTTCTTATATTCAATTTTGTGCCCATTTCCTCTTGTCCTGTCACTGGGAACCTCTGAAAAAAGAGCAGCCCCATTCTCTTGACACCCACCCTTGAAGTATTTATAGGTGTTGATCAGATCCCCCCTCAGCCTTCTCTTCTCCAGACTAAAAAGACCCAAGTCCCTCAGCCTCTCCTCGTTAAGGGAGATGCTCCAGGCCCCTCATCATCTTTGTAGCCATGAGCACGGGACGGCCAACACCTGAAACAGCGCTCAAAAGGCTTAAGGCGGCAGGTTCCCCACCCAGGCTTTCCTGAAAAAGCAGCGCAGGCTTCTTTTGATTCAGGTCTCCATGGCAGAGAGCAGCTCTCTGTCCCGCCAAGGGCACCCGTTTAATAACACGGGGTGGGGGCAGAGCGCGGCTGGGTGTCCTCAGATAACTCGCTGTGCAGACAGGAAAGCTTACGAGTTAATCGTACTGACCAGGTGGGTGACCCCGGCGGAGCGCAGCAACGCTTCGCGGCCCTCCCCACGTCCCTCCTCTCCGCGTCTCAAAGCGGCTCCACGGGCAGGAAAGTTCCCAGATCTCCCAGCCCGAAGGGCCGCCCCCCCCCCCCCCCCAAAAGGGTGAGGTCCACGTTTCGTCCAGTTCACAGCCCAAGGGAGGGATGGCTTTGCTGGTGAGATGGTTCGGCACCGAGCGCCAGGCAAACGGCGTGGAGTCAGGAGAAGGTGACGAAGCTCCCAAAGTGCTTTTCAAACAGACGACAGTTTTAGGCGAAAAACCACTGAAATAAGAGCTCACGCTCAGCCCTCTTAAAGAAAATCTCCGATCAGACCCTACAAGGAAACGTAGCACATCCCAGTTTAAGCAGGTGCTGGCACAGACCTGGAGATCTGGCCTGGGATGCACCTAAAATCCCTGCTCCAGACCAACAACCCAACTAAGCCCTTCGGGTTACTCAGGTTGCAAGCCCAAAAGAGATTGCCGGAGCTCTCAAATGATGGTCTACTGCCCATGGCCAACCCAAAGACCAGAGTCCCCACCACCCTCACGGACCACAGAGCACACAAGATTAAAAACCTGATCCCTCCACACTGTCCAAACACACCTTGGCCAGGGTAGGGCTGCAGCCAAAGATGGGTGCTATCAGAAGATGGGAAGATGTGAAGACCCATCAGGGGTCACCGCTCATGGCCAACCCGAAGACCAGAGTCCCCCCTACCCTCATGAACCACAGAGCACACAACATTAAAAGCTTGATTCTTCCATGCTGTTCAAACCCGCCTTGGCCAGGGTAAGGCTGTAGCCAAAGACGGGTGCTATCAGAGATGGTGAGATGTGAAGACCTCACTGGGGTCCCTGCCCATGGCCAACCTAAAGACCAGAGTCCCCACCACCCTCACGGAGCACAGACCATACAACATTTAAAAAGCTGATCCCTCCGTGCTTCCCTCCGTTCAAACACACCTTGGCCAGGGTAGGGCTGCAGCTAAAGATGGGTGCTATCAAAAGATGGTGAGATGTGAAGACTCAACCAGGGTTTTCGTTGATGAGTTTGTATCACCCAAGGTTTGGCCACATCTTGGAGCGCACGGATGAGCAGGGAAGTACTCCGCGAGAGACGGCACCAGGCAGATCCCTTTCTGCATGGGATTAAACTAAATCGCCTCAGCATCTGACGTAGCGGCCTTCCTGCCAGGGGTGGTAACAAACCAAAGGAGGAGAGGGCTGGAAAGTCTGCTGTGCATTAAAGCAGAGATGATCGCCCTTGGGAGAGAGACGATTAAACTACTGAGATACTGTAATCAGGTCTAGGATTGGCCCTGCGCTGCATCTGCTCAGACCTGCACCCTGATTAGCCCTAATCTAGCTGGCATATGTTAATCTAAAGCGTGGATTTCAGACCCTTTCAATTGTATTAAAAACAGGAAATCCATTAGACAAAAAAAAAAAAACAACCCACAAAACCACCCCAACTTCTTGAGTCTTGGAAAAAATACGTATCTGCCAAGGAAGCAGAGCTGCGCCGGGGTGGCTCTGCGAGGAATGGGGGGGCGCAGGCAGGAGAGGGAAGGGAAGAGGGATCCCATCGGATCCCGCACGTGGCTCAGAGCAGCTCCTGCCCGGGGAGGAACGACAGCAGAGGTGATGAATCACGGCACCGAGCAGCACAGACCATGGACACGGCGAGCAGGAAGATGGAGCCGGGCTGCGTGTTTGCTTTTCCCCTTCATGAAGCCACCCAAAAAGCCCCTCTGGAAGAAGCGGTGGGTGAGGCACAAAGCCCAGGCATCTCCATCCCCCTGTGAACCACCTCTTCCTGGCCACCAACCTCACCTACCTGCCAGCACCTCCTGTCCTGGGCAGGGACGAGGAGCCAGCTCTGGCAAGGACACAAGGAGAGCATCTACGCAGGGAGCTGGGGCAAAGTCCTGCCTCTCACCTGCAGCACGTCGGGGAAAGACTTTTTTTTGGTGGAGGAACCTTTGCTAGGAAGGAGGTTGATAGCCATGGAGGGGAACGGGCGCTGCAGCAAGACATGAGGGTGGCCAAGGGAGAAGGAGAGCCGTGGCAGGTCTTAGGGGTTGAGATGGCCACCATGAATCAAAGGATTAGAGTCAGTTGACTCTGAGACAGCTGCAGCTGTACTCTAATGTTGGGTCACACTAAATTAGAGGCTGCATTTTAGCCGGGGGACTGCATCAGGTCATAGGAGATGATGAAACTCCAGCAGAGAAGAGGTTACAGCTTACAGAAGAAGAAGAAGGGTGAGGGTCAGGATCTACCTGGGACCAGAGAGCCACAGGATTCAGAGGCCAAAGGTCATGTGATGGCTGACAGAGACACCTTACCTGGCACGGAGAGCAGATCAGCAGTGGCATAAGAACAACCATTTTGATCCTACGTTGCTGATGACCACATTAAACCAGCACGACGGGCCTTGGGGGAGAAGGCCAGGTGGGCAGGATGACTCAATGCCCTGGGAATTAGTGTCCAGGTTCAGCAGTTCCCTGGACGTCCAGGACAGTTGATGCTCAGGGGACCAGGCTCATCAGTGCCAGTTTCTGCCTTGCTTTAACACCTCTTCATCCTGAGATCAAAGCAAGTGCAGCACGAGGAAGAACTACTACTGGAGTCTCCAACTGCTGGCCACATTCCTAGTCCTTCAGGATCTGGAACACTGTCCTACTTCAGTGACACAAGACATGCCTTTTTTCTCCCAGTATCTACGGTTGAGTCCATTCCTCAAGGTGCATCGTTGTCTCCTGTTCAACCGGTGTCTGGTAGCTCAAGGTGGCTCAGGCCATCTGCTAAGGTGCTCAAGGTACAGAGACAGCCAACTAGCCAAGCAGATCCACTCTTCAAAGACCTAACTCCACGAACTGGTTCTTTCCTGACCATAGATGAGGTAAGGTTTACACTACCCTGGTTGCTGATACAGCCCATCACTGTGTTGTTTGACCGCACCTGGAGAATGATGCCAAGGACCCATCTGTCAGCATCCCATGTATGAAGATTAATTGGTGGTTATCTCATTCCAGGTATGAAGCAATCACACCAGACATGGACAGAAGATGGGCTGGAATGCCAATGCAGATCCTACCACCACGAAGGTCCCACTGGTGAAGAAACTGTGACAGCCCAAGGGAACCTTGGATGAAGCTCTGCCTGAAGGTGGACTGTAAGCATCAGGGTGTGATCTGGCAGCAGACGGTATGAAGAACCTGGCTGCCATGTGTCCCATGAATGTTTGGTATGCTCTCATTACGGCAGCAGTCTGAGCTTACAGCTGGATAGTCAGGTTCTGCAAGCCTTGAAATGCACCCTGGAGTAGAAGTCTTCCTTGATACCAAAGCAGGAGTTCTCTCAATAACTGGTATGGACAATATGGACATCCAGTGTAACCTTTCTGAAAGCTTGATCCTCACTTTAAATGCCCAAAGGCATGCAGAATGGCTGGGAGAAACTGAGCAGTGTGTAGTCTTGAGGGACCTCTTGGCTGACAGTCAGTCAGTGGGAGAGATGTCCTCTTCCCAGCTGAGATGGGCTCCTCCAGTGAATGTCTTCACATAGTCCTCAACACTGTGGAAAGGCTGAACGGCAGGACCTTGCACATAACGTTTTCTGCCTGGTGCTCCAACAGGAACACAAGAGCAAAGCCCTGGAGGGTCCAGAGACAACAACCAGCCCCATCCTTGACCAGAGAAGACAACAGCAGCCACTGTCACCATGTTGAACATTGACTCAAGTAAGGAAACGGCCTCCTCTTCTTTCAAAAAGTACAAAATCCTCTTCTTTGGTAGCATCAACTCCAACAGAGAGCTGATCCCCTGCTGAAGCTAACTCCTGTGGGGACAGCCTCTGGAAAGGGAGGGTTGTGAGCAAGCAAAAGGCAAATGGAGAAGCATGACCATTTGGTTCCTGCGTCAGGGAGCCAGGAGCCCCAAGCAATGCCCAGTTCCGTGGTGCCAAGGCAGCCGAAGCCCAGGAAGAGTGGGAAGGGGAGATGGTGCAAACCTTTTCAACACACCTTTGGGGAGGCTCCTGAAGGAAGAATTCAAGAGGGAAGCTGTCAAGAGAGTTGAGTTTATGGTTGTAAAAGCTGTGAAGCTGCAAGAAACACTGCTCTGAACGTGGAGGAGCAAGGGGCACAGATCCGGAGTCACCCAGTAGCACAAAAGTATTTGCTCTTGGGATTTCTTTTATGGGGCAAAATAGAAAATGCAAAATGTCTTCAGTAACCACCTTGGAACCCTTGACAGAGCGTAGGATCATCTGTTTCTTCAGCTGGGCGACATAATCCCTGGAGGTATTTAAAAGCCAGGCAGATGTGGTGCTGAGGGACACAGTTTAGTGGAGATTTTGGCAGTGTTAAGTTGATGGTTGGACTCTGTGATCTTAAAGGTCCCTTCCAACCTCAGCAATTCTATGATTCTATAATCTTATCAAAACCCAGGACCTCCAAAAAGGCTCTACAGCCTGCTTCAAATCACCAGAAGCCATGAGCCATGGTCAACCACAGCCGGTGCTGCTCTTGGGGATCTGCCGGCATCAGAATCACACTCAGCACCAAGAAGAGAAAGCAGATCCCATGCGATGGATGCCAAAGTTGATACATCTTGTTCTCCTGGACACCAAAATGGGGATAAGCGTTGAAAGTTGCCTGGTTTACCATTTGCTTTGAACGTCTGCAAGCACTGTAGAGTCAGGAGACCACTGTGAGAGGCCTTACAAGTCTCCCAGACCCCTGCTGGAGCTCTGAAGGCCTCACGGTGCTCATGCCAACAATGGAGAAGCCTAAAAAGAGTGAAATTTTCCACTGAACTTGCTTGGCCGTTGACCTCCAACTCACGCAGAGGACTTTGCTTGCTTTAGTCTTCTCTGCAAACTTTGCTTGGCATGATCCTACCATAGCATTTTGCAGTAGATATTCTTGCAACTTCTTATTCCTCTCCTCCGGAGGCACGGGGCTGAGCAGACTGACCGAAATTCCTGTGTTCAGGAATGCACCACAGGGCCCCAGCATGCAGGTCAGCAGATACCATCTCGTTGCTGCCTTTCGTTCGGAGCCAAAGGCAACTCTTGAAGAATTGACGGCAACTTCCTGATGGAAGAATTCTCGTAGACAGTTCAAAATCACCAATGGGCAGGTCTTAATGCAGAAAAAACAAGCAGGAAAATGCATCGCTGGAGGACCTCCAAGCAATAAAACATTTGCCCTTGGTGGGCATGCTTTGATCGATATACCTAGGACAGCCTGTAAATACATCAAGACTGATGCAGATAAACAGGGAATAACTTGATCGTCTTTTCCACAGTGGAGCAGAATAAGATACAAGCTCAAAGTGCAACACGGAAAGTTGCACTAGATGTTAGAGGGGTGGGGGGGAAACCCAGACAACCACTAAACATAAGGTTAGTGAAGCTCTGGAGCAAGGTCTCCAACACCAAAGGTCTTTTAGAACCACCTAAGACTGATGCCGGCTCAGGCAAGGGGCCGGTGGAAGCCATCACTTGAATTCCTTTCAGCCTGGGATGCGAACAAGATTTTGCACGTTCCATTTTTAGGTCAAGAAGCTTTGGGGTCCACTGATGGTAGAGTCACCAAGCAAATACGGGACAGCACTAGGACATACAGGACAAATCAGGTGGCACTAGAGGTATTTCTTGACAGTAAACTTGATCCATAGTCAACCACAGGATATCTATTTCAGCCTGGAGAAGAGATGGCTCCAGAGAGACCTTATAGTGGCCTTCCAATACCTAAAGGGGGCCTACAGGAGAGGTAGGGAGGGACTCTTGATCAGGGAGGGGAGCCATAGGATGAAGGGGAATGGTTTTAAACTAAAGGAGGGAAGATTTGGATTAGATATTATGAAGAACTTGTTTGCTGTGAGGGTGGTGAGAGCCTGGCCCAGGTTGGCCAGAGAAGCTGTGGCTGCCCCATCCCTGGAGGGGTTCAAGGCCAGGTTGGAGGGGGCTTGGAGCAACCTGCTCTGGTGGGAGGTGTCCCTGCCCAGGGCAGGGGGCTTAGAACTTGGTGATCTTTAAGGTTTCTTCCAACCCAAACCATTCTATGATTCTATATCTCATTCTCCCAGCCACGTATGATTTCTTTTAGCAACATGGCAAAGCAGGAGGGACTCAGTTACGCTTTACTTCTACCACTTTTAAAAAGGACAGTCATAAAAACAGGATCTTGAGCAGCTCCGAACAGCTGTTCGCAGTCACACACGTGTTCTGGCAAAACGGCAGGTATCGTTGCCTACAATAAAGGTACCACAACCACCGACATTTAAATAACTGCAGAGGAACCGTGTCCTTAAACCGATTCCTGGAGCAATGACCATTCCTACCCTCACCAAGACAGGTTGAGTGCAGTGCTGGGGACTACCTGGTGTGTTACTGCTAACACAAAAGAACGCTGTTCGGCGTGCACGTTAAGAGCTCCCACAACAATTTTTATTAAATCCATGCATTGCTGCACATGGGAAACTGGCTTGCCAAGATTTCCAGAAATTATCATCCTGACCACCTCCCTTTGGGGGGACTGACTCGAGAGGCCTTCAAGAGGGGGGAAGGACACGCAATGGGCACGAGCACGTAACTTCAGAAAAACACCACCGATCTCTGTAACGAGTTTAAATCACACCAGCTAAAACGAGTGCTCTCCAAGTCACGTTACCCTGGAAAATCCTCTGACCGTAGAGAAGAAACATCCGCAAACTGAAGGCCTCCCTTAAGATACGAGGTGTTGACATGACACCATGGATGGGATTTCACCCAAAGTCAGCTGCAGAAATCAAGCATTTCAGGAATCTTACCACACTCACTGGTGACAAAGGAAGCAGAAGACATCTCTTAACACAGGCACCTACTTTAAGATAAGACAAACTGTCTTCTGAAAGCATGTCCCCCTCTCTCTCTCTTCCCCCCCCCAACTACAGCTAGAGTGTCAATGACTAACTCAAATTAGATGTCTCTTAGGACAAGATGATACTTGGAAGGATTTTCACCATGATTTAAGTGATTTAAGCTCTGAGGCACACAACAGTCACAGCTCTTCCCTACCCATCCCGTGTCATTCATTTCAAAACACAAAAGTGTCCCACCAAATGATAATTTGAATAAGCGTGCAGTCCTCCTTCTGCTCGCTGACCGCCAGCGTACCTCAAGATCATCCATCACCCGTCTTTTCAAAAGCCATTCTGGTCAAAACCACAACAAAGAGCAATGTAACAAGGCACCTGAGGTTTTGGTAGCAAAGTTGAGTCATGGCAGCTCACAGACGGAGCACTAAGAAGGCCAACAGCAAGGCCAAGAAGGCCAACAGCATCCTGGCTTGTATCAGGAACAGCATGGCCAGCAGGAGTAGGGCAGTGATGGTGCCTCTGGACTGGGCACTGGTGAGGCCTCACTTCAAGTGCTGTGTTCAGTTCTGGGCCTCTCACTACAGGAAAGACATTGAGGTGCTGGAGCGTGTCCAGAGGAGAGCCACCAAGCTGGTGAGGGATCCAGAGAACAAGTCATATGAGGAGAGGCTGAGGGAACTGGGCATGGTTAGTTTGGAGAAGAGGAGGCTAAGGGGAGACCTCATTGCCCTCTACAACTCCCTGAAAGGAGGGTGTAGAGAGGTGGGGGTTGACCTCTTCTCCCAAGGGAATAATGACAGGAGCAGAGGAAATGGTCTGAAGTTGGGGCAGGGGAGGTTTAGATTAGATATCAGGAAGAATGACTTTCCTGAGAGGGTGGTCAGGCACTGGAACGGCCTGCCCAGGGAGGTGGTGGAGTCACCAACCCTGGACATATTTAAGAAACGTGTAGATGTGGCACTTCAGGGCATGGCATGATCTAGTGCCCAAGATTGTTGGGTTGGGTGTTTTGTTTTGAGGTTTTTTTGGTGTTTCTGGGTTTTTGGGTTTGGTTTTTTTTTGTGTGTGTGTGTATATGGTTGGACTCAATGATATCAAAGGTCCCTTCCAACCATAAAGATTCTGTGATTCACTAAACCCAGTGTCACAATCTAGTAGGTCACCCCATAGCCTTGACTCTTCCTTAGAACAGAAGATAAGCAAAGGAGACAAAACAAGACGAAAGGGTTTCCATCAACAACTGCCTGGGAGGTAGGAAGGTCACAGCCCTGGAGCTGCTATTTCCTTCCCTGCATCCAACCCCTCATCTTCATGATCACACCTCAGCGTCTCAGACTGCCCAGACCATCTCAGGCTGGGCATCACCTACCTGCTTAAATTGTCAGTGCCTTGTTCTTTCCTCAGCTTTGGCTCCTCTTGTTCTGTTTCACTGAGCTTTCCTTCTCTGCCTGTTCAGAGCAACAGGAGCTGCCATCTCAGTGACCAATAAATAAAGCCTGATTGACCTGGGACCTCCAGCCCCACGTCATCAGAAAGGCATGGGCTGTCATGCAACACCATGCTAATAGGGCTCATTCTTCCTTCCACTCATTTAGCTTTAGCAAAGACCCCTAGATGCTTAGCATTTTGGGTCAAGGTGTCATTTAAAAACCCAAGTTTGGATGTTTGCTTTCTATTTATCCCCAAGTCTTAGAGACCAACCTTCCTTCTCTAGCTGCGCGATGACAGCTCATTGAACGAGGGAAGGATCACAGCTCAGCCAAGATCTAAAACACCTTTGGCTTGATATTCCTTATTTCTTGGTCTTTCACCTTTGCCTCTACAGCAGAGGAAGGCAATCCGTCCTCACAAAGGGACCACTCAGTTACTTGTGGCTCCTTTCAGAGACCGCAGCAGGGCAGGTGTGTCTGCACCTCCCGCTTTGTTCAATATAAAATCCAAGAGGACACAAGCCCAGAGATGACCTAGAGGTCACCACCCTCCCTTGTCAAATGACTAACAAGATCCCTGAAGGATTCCAAAGGTTTTGGGAATTTTGAGGGTTTGTTTTGGGGTTGGTTGTTGGTTTGAGTTCTTTTTAAGTTGCAGCACTTTCAGACAAACACACTGGGGTTGGGATTCCTGATTTACAGGAGTCTCTGCTGCTGGAGGGGACAGCCCAACCTATCAAGTGACATACAGAGAGGGACTCAGCTGTCCTCATGGAATTATCTCCTCTGAAGCCCCAGCGTTTCCATGGAAAGAGGAAGACCCCAGTGAGCCAAACGGATACCCAGACTTTTCCCTGGCACTTCAAAGACCCATGGTCTTCAAGCGGTGGCAACAAACGTCTTCTTCACCGATGACACTTCATAACTGCCCTGCATCTCTGTCTTTGCAGCCCTTTCCTGACATACCAGAAGTCTTCCACCTGCAATCATCTGCAGTGAGGACAGTAATATAAGGAAAAACTTGTAATTATTTTTAACATTGGAAATGATCAATCCAAAATCTCAGGTCTTCTCTTTCATCCTCATGTTGATGTGGTTGAGAACTCCCATGGAAAGGGCGCTGGGGAAAGAAGGCAGAGCAGGAGTCTGGTATCCTGACGGTGGATTGGCTTCATGCCTTCAGCCCTTGTGTCTCACCTAAGGTTACCTGTCCCTCCCTCTCCCCTTCATGGGGGCTTGAGGGTGAATTTAGAGCTTGTTAACAGGACCTGGACATGGGCTGGGGCAGAATAAAGCTGAGTCTGCTCAAGCTCAGTTCTTACCTAGACCTCACATGCTACTGCTGGGTCCTCCAGAGCATGTCACTCTCAAACCAAGCCAATTTGGTGGGTAGGAGAGGTGTCTCTGTGTCTACCTGAAAAGAAAGCTTTTTTACCAGCCTCCACAGAGGAAAGCTTAGCGAATAACCCTTCTAAGCTTCCTTGATCGGCTGGGCTTTGCTGTGGAGCGAAGGGCACACCTGATAAGATTAGCAGTCTATCATGGTCAATCATGTATACAGGAAACACAGTTAAAAATAGAGAAAGAACCGCAACCCCTCGTGTCTGCTCAAGTTGGGATTCGCTTTTCTTACGATCCGTTCTCTGCTAATAAAAAAGACGGAGCAGAGAGGTGTTACCAGCACAAAGCTTCTCGAAGCAGAGGCAGGAAACACTTAAGAATAAATCAGAGTCTGCTCAAGCTCTTATGGACAATGCAGCACCTTACAGTTTCTGGATCCCTGTAATATTTTGCCATAAATACTTTACTGACTCGCCTGCTATGCCATTAACATCCACAGGGGCTCTTCCAGAGGAAGAGCTGCTCATGGAGACTGATTCTTATCGTGCTTTTAAAAACAGCCTTCAGGGTTCTGTATTTTCCATACAGTTTTATTAAAGGCCACTGTGAGAATGAAGGCAGGGTACCATCTAAAATGGATAAAATGTTTTATTACTTGAATGAAAAGAGTCCGTTTAAGAACAAAGTCATTTGAATTGAATCACATATAGGTTTTAAGTACTGAAATATGGCGTATTCTAATGAAGCAGACAATTATTTGGCTGAATTTCTGCAGGAAAAATAGTCTGGGCATCCTTGCAAATCATAATTAATAATGTACAAGGGGAATTCAGCTGCATATCAAGACAGTCCAAAATCCGGTGGACTTCAGCTGGCAAAAGCATCAGCAGTCACACACACAGGCTCTCGTATCTACCCTCCTGTGCTGTGTGACACACGGGACAGTCCACTTCTTTACTCAGGTTCTGTTACGATGATCAGTCTATAGTATCTTAAACCTGATGGGTGCCGAAAGTGTATTTGTGGGGTTTTCTCTCCTTTGCATTGCTGCTTTAACTCTGCATCGTCTCCGTCACCTTTAAAAAGCCAAATTTTACAAATCCAAAAAAAAAAAAAAAAAAAAATCACAACCTCCCCACAACCCCATCCCTATCACCACGGTACCGCTGCTGGAGTGTTATTAAAATACAGGCTCTGAGCCCAGCTCTGTCCTGCTCCTCACTAATTCTTNAAAAAAAAAAAAAAAAAAAAAAAAAAAAAGACGGATAGATATAGCCCCTTTAACCCCAAGAGACACCACAGTGAGGAACCTAAAGGAACAAGTGGTAACACCAATGACAGCCAAATCCCGTTATTCCAAAACTACCACCACAAAAATCCACTCACCTGATGAACTCTCTGCCAGGCTCCACTTGCAACCTGAATAGTCTGCTGTTAGGAAGCCTGACAATAAAATGCAAGTGTAAAAGGCGGAACAAAGGCCAAATACCACAGTTGGGGGGGTGGGGGGGGGAGGCATTAAGTGGGATAATTAATGTATTCATAGGAAATACATCCTTTTGCTTAACAGATGAATTAAAAAATTCTATGTCCCCATACGAGTAAAAAAATCCAGTGTCCCCATATGAGTAAAAAAATTCAGTGTCCCCATACGAGTAAAAAAATAATTCAATATCCCCATACGAGTAAAAAAATTCAGTATTAAGTACAGTAACTTAAATACTTCTACCCCTATAGAGAACATTACGTGCATAAGTGGAAAGTAGAGTAAGTGGGAGGCAAGTGTAAGATACTTCCAGATATTTGTACGGTGTTTTACAAATATTTAGATGAGTGGCTTAATTGGACCAGAGAGGCCCGATGAGAAATGGCTGCACAGAAGTGAGAGTAGTAAAATCCATCCTGGAGAAGCTAAGGCCACCTCCAGTAAAGCTCTCCGCTATTCCTGGAGTAACGAGGGCCGAGAAACGAATGAGAAGCCGACGTGGCTGCCAAAAGCGGCATTTCTACGCATCCCGAGAGCCACGAGGCCAGAAAGTTCATGAAATCCAAGGCGCTCGGCTGGGTCTCTGAAAGGAGCTCGATGTGTTTTTAAGGCTACGAGGGACCCGGATCTCGATGAGTTTCCCAAGTTTGTGGGCTGCGCGATAGATCACACGTGAACACGGATATTAGCATATACTACAGAGCGTTTAGCACACGGGGATATAAAGCAGCCATTGTCCCGGCAGTAAGGTAATACGTAACCAGATAGTCCCTGGCTTCATCTAAAAACCATTTTCCCAGCATTTTTCGCCGACTCGTTCAGCGGGAGCCTCTCCCGCTACAACAGAGCGCACATTCATGGCCAACGAACGGGTCCAAAGTGATGGGTTTTCTCCCTCCCGCTGTCCCCCCAAACCCCCCGCGCCTCTCTTCGCTGGGGGAAATGGTCCTCTTAACCCAAGAGAGGTGACGTGAACTCACAGCCGAGGAAGGGGCACAGCTTTTGGAGGAGGACGATGCCTTGAGAAGGCGTTCGAAGCTTTACCTTGCAGATATGGGAAGCTGGTGTCTCCACGGGAACCTCACCTTACGCTAGTTCCAGCACTAGCTACCAGGAGGTAAGTACTCTTCTTTTTAACTTGGGGGGGTAGGAAAAAGGGCTAGACACACACCTTAAGGGTCCTTTTTCTCCTCTTCTTCAAAGCACACCCTTCAAATCTATAAAGCTATAAAAGCATCCCTGCTACAAACCAGCCCACGTCCTTGCTGCAATGGTGTTGAATCCCACAATGATACGAGGTTGGAAGGGACCTCTGGAGATCATCCAGTCCAACCCCCTGCCAGAGCAGGGTCACCCAGAGCAGGTCCCACAGGAACATGTCCAGGTGAGTTTGGAATGTCTCCAGAGATGGAGACCTCACCAACTCTCTGGGCAGCCTCTGCCAGGGCTCTGCCACCCTCACAGCAAAGAAGTTTCTCCTCGTGTTGAGATGAAACTTCTTATGTTCAAGTTTGTGCCCATTTCCTCTTGTCCTGTCACTGGGCACCACTGAAAAAAGACTGCTCCCATCCTCCTGACACCCACCCTTGAAGGATTTAGAGGCCTTGGTCAGATCCCCCCTCAGCCTTCTCTTCTCCAGACTAAAAAGACCCAAGTCCCTCAGCCTTTCCTCAGCAGAGGGATGTTCTAGTCCCCTACTCATCTTGGTAGCCCTTTGCTGTGCCCTTTCCAGCAGTTCCCTGTCCTTCTGGAACCAAGTGTCACAGGGCTTTGGTATCTGCAGCCTGTCTTCTTCACAGGACAAGGGACCCGTGTGGCACAGACCCTCTTCTCCCTCTGTGTGGGCCCATCCTCAGCCAGGTAAGCAATAAATCATGGGGAACGCACGCGACTCAGATGTGGAAGGTATCGTGCAAAGAGCAAGTTTTTACAGTCCACATTCCTCCTTTTTCCCCCCCCCCTGCACACCACCGTCTTCCACTGCCCGGCAGGTGGGATGGGTTCCTACCTCTCTCTCTCTCTCTCCCAAGAGTACTTATTCTTGGTATGCTACTGCCTCTGGCAGATTCCTCCCTTTTAAACCCTGCACATCTGTCGATTAAAAAAAAAAAAAAAGAAAAAGAAAAAAGCTTGGACTCTGGCCTGGTGGCTGAAGGCACAGAATGTTTGTGCACCCAGGCAGAGCCCGAGCCGCGCGGGATGGGTGGTGGAAGCTTCTCCTCACACCAAGAGAAGGCAACGATGGGTGGAAGGAGAGAAATAATCCTTCGATTTGCAAAAAGCAGGGGTCTGCCGGGTGTTTTCTCCCTGTGGGTCTCACCCCGGGTGCGCAGAGGCCCCGCGAAGGGAGGACTCGTGGCACACGGACCCGCGCGGACAAGAACTGCAAGAAGAATCAAGCAAGTGCTTGTGTAACAGCCCCTCCTGTCGCTTCCCGGGGCAGGACAGAACAGGTCGGAAAACGCTTCCCCAGAGCGAAAGGAGCTGCGGTGGCTGGAGAATCCCTCCTGCCTCGCATCTGCTGGGGATGATTCAGAGCGGAGTCCCGCTCGGAACAGCTGCTCCGGCTCAAACCGCAGGTCCATCACAGAATGACATGGGGTTGGAAGGGACCTCCGGAGATCATCTAGTCCAACCCCACCTGTCAAAGCAGGTCCACCCAGAGCGGGTTGCACAGGAACGTGTCCAGGTGGGGTCTGGAATGTCTCCAGAGAAGGAGACTCCACCACCTCCACATCCCGACCCGCAGTGAGAAAGCACAGCTCTTGACAGCAGCAAACAAGCAAAAAGCCTAAAACCCGGCCAAGTCCAAGTCCTCTTAATTTGCAGCAGGACTTCAAACCTCCTAACGCTTACCTCCTATTCGGAAGTGCAACTTGGACCCTTTTTTCGCAAAGACGATGTTACCAGGAACCTCCAAGATTTGGCCGAGGACATCGTAAAGCACTTGTGGGTCAGAGCAACAGGAAACAACCTGGGGCCAAATTCACCGATAGCGTATAATTGAACACAAACACCCCCAGATGCTGATCCCTGAGACTTCAAAGGACTTGCACATACTATATTTATGCCAGCAATAAAACTCAGCTTCCATTAGCTATACGTTCACCCTTTAAATGTGGTGGTCCTGTCGTGCACACGCCAATTAGAATCCCCTAATGCTTAGAAGTACAAAGCTTTTTTTTTTTTTTGATTTTTTTTTTTTTTTGATGGGAAGGGGTGGAAGGGAAAAGATCAGCTGGCTCAGGGGAATAGCAGAGAGCCTTTCACTGCGAGGTCTCGCCTTCGAAATCTGTCATAGGCCAGCGGTAACAGATGGCCACTTCTGAAGGCTGGTTCTGTAGCTTACATGAAATGAGGGATTGTCTCAGGCCACTGGTGGACAAGGTATTGAAGCCACAAACACACTGCTGGTGGTTTCTGGCAGAGAAACCAAGGGATTACATGGCTACGAAGCAACTGCTGCCTACCTGATCAAAGGCATCTCCTTTCTAGAGGGAATTGAGGCAAATTGCTGGCAGCTCACGGCTGCCGCTGCCTGCAGGAACCTCTCTCTGGCTGCACGAGCCTGGATCTCGGCCTGAGACCTCCTGCTTTAGCTGTCATCGGCTCCTCCGACTCGTCAGCATCAGTGCCTCGTTCATTGAACTTCCCCCTGGACACGCCTGAGGTTTTGAGGATTAAAATCACAGAGGGGAAACGGAAATAAGGAAGTTCAGGGATCCGCGGCAACAAGGAGGCAAACCCACGGGGAGGGGGAGTTTGCTATGGTCTGTAAGCTGGGTATGGGAATAATAAATAACATCATGATTAATTTTAAACTAATTCATAGAATCACAGAATGGTTTGGGTTGGAAGGGACCTTAAAGATCATCTAGTGCCACCCCCTGCCCTGGGCAGGGACACCTCCCACCAGACCAGGTTGCTCCAAGCCCCCTCCAACCTGGCCTTGAACCCCTCCAGGGATGGGGCAGCCACAGCTTCTCTGGCCAACCTGGGCCAGGCTCTCACCACCCTCACAGCAAACAAGTTCTTCCCCACATCTCAGCTCCATCTCCCCTCTTTCAGTGTCAAACCCTTCCCCCTCCTCCTAGGGCTCCCCTCCCTGATCAAGAGTCCCTCCCCAGCTTTCCTGGAGACCCTTTAGGGACTGGAAATTGCAGGCTCGTGCTCCCTCAGTCTTCCCCTTCTCAGAGTTTGTGTCTTCTCCAGGGCATACTTTAGCTTTCTGTGGGCAGATGGCAAAAAGTCCACCAGTGACCGGAGTATCCCTGAAGCAGAAGGGGGTCCACACAAGCCATCAGAGAGGAATTTGTACACCTTGGGGAATAAATCAAGCCAAAGGATATGGGGGGGTGGGAGGAACAAGTCAAACTCAGGCTTAGAAATGCCACCTCTGGTTTTGAAAAAGATTCAGAGGAAACCACTTCAGGAGAAATTGATTTTGGTGTTTCTTTTTCCTCCTTGGAACCTGTTTCGCAGCTTCACGTCGACTCACAGAAGCACGTGTGTGCTCCTCACCTGGCCAGTGTGCACTGGTGGGGCTTCAAACCTACCAACCTCCTGAGGGACCGGTGCGGCCAAGGAGACAGCAGCCTCCCACAGCAAGCAGAAGCCACCGTCCTCCTCTCCCGTGCCGGCCTGCCGGGGTCTGCGGCGCGGGGAAAAAATAGGGCGATTCCCCTGCAATCTTCCTGCACAGCTGTTGACGAGCTGCGGATTACGGCTGTCACATGAGCTGCTTTACAGCAAAGCCAAGCTGTCTTCGTGAGCTGAGAAGGTCACTGGGAGACAGGGGGCCTCCAGGGACAAACACACCGCCCTCTGCTGCAACCCTGATTTACTTCCCAAAGGGACACCCAGGCAGGGAGAAAAACGTCCCCGACTGGTCAGAGGGCACTGGGAAATGGTTTTACCTTCAAGCCCTCTGCCCAGCTACGGTTAGGACTCACCCAGTGAAAGGGGAGAGAAAGGGTTAACTAGTCCCGCTGCCCATTCGCCAGGCTGCCATCAAGGTGTTGGAAGGCTGGAACTGTCCTTACAGTGACAAATTTACCTTCTTTTCCTTGTGTTCCACCAGGCGAGGGCATCCCATCAACCCTTTGGGACAAGGCCACCCAAGTGTCACCAGCCAAGGTGGTGTTGCCTCTCCCCAGGCTCTCGTGCAACCTGCCAGCACCTCGAAGCAGAAATGAATCAATCCCATAGCAAGAAACGTCCTTTTCCAACCCAAACTCTAACCGCTGAACACCAGCGCCAACGAAGAGGAACGAGTTTCACTTGGAAAAACAGAAGGTCTGAAGGGTCCTCGGAAAAATGAATTAAAACCTGCCACCTTCATCATTCTGCCATGGGCAGGTCTGGTCGAGAAGGAAAACATTTCTGCAAGCGAGATCTCTCACAGGCTCAGCGGCTGCAGGACGGGGCCCTTCACTATGCCCCAGAGGCACAAGACAGATGGGGTTGTGCTTTTAGGCTTTAAAATCAGTCCCTGCTACGGAGATCCAATGAAGAGGATAAATACAGCCCCGGAATGATCCTCTAGACATGCTCAGGGAAAGAAAAAAAAAAAAAGCAATAGAGGAACTCGAGAGGTCAGACCTTGCTAAGAAAGCAGCTGAGGCTGTTTTCAAAGAGGGGGCAGAGTGGTTTTTTTGGGGTTTGTTTTTTAAGGCAAAGAAAACAAAGAGCACCTTGAGCGGTTTGGAAATGTCTACCCGGCATCGTGCAGCCGGGAAGCGGGAAGGCAGGGTCCGAAGAGGAGCACGGAGTCACGGAGGCGGCGCTGAGAACAGAAAGGGCAAACAGCTCCACACGGGAGGAGATTCTGGTCGGATACGCAAGACAACCAGCTTTGTAAATAAAGGGAGAGACACGCAAACCGCGCCACCACGCACCGAAGAGCTGAACTTGGGGAAGCCCCAGCTTGTAGCTCAGCTTGGAGGGGATTTCTCCTTCTCCCGGGGTGCCCAGCCCGGGGAGGGGGATGGAGAGTTCACAAAACCCATCTCATTTCATAAGATGCCTCACACAGCAACAACAGCTTGCCGGGATTTCAGCCAGCTTCCCATTTGGATCAGGTTGCACCCTACGCCCACTGACAGCCCATTAAGAGCCCTGGAGCTCCCAAGCTGCCCCTCGGGTCAGAGGAGCCTCCATCCATTCAAAGCCCAGCGACATTTCCCACAGCCCTCCCAGCGCAGAGCGGGAGAAGGTGGCCCGACCCAGCCCAGCTCGTAGCCACCGGGGGTAACCTGCTGGGGAAGGCAAGAACTGTGCCCTGCTGTCATGAAACAGCAGATTGCAGCCCAGTTCTGCTGTGACGCGGAGGGATTAAGAAGCCCCTCTCCATCTGCCCTGATTCAGTGTAATCACAGGCTGCTCTTCCAATTCCCCAAGCCCTCGCGTGGTGTAAGGGGTACAAGTGGCACGGCACAGGTGGAAAAGCAGCAATGACACCCCCAGTTTTGCCTGTGGCTGCAGCACTCACCCATCACCACATAGATGGGGATGAGGGGGATGCTATTTCTCCAAGGACCAGCCACCTTGAAAGCTCAAATCTGCACTGAAAGACGCTAGAGCTGCTCCACAGCAGGAACCGTTGCCCCATCCTTACCCTCCAGGCAGTGAGGGGTCAGTTGGGATCAGTGGCAGAAGAAATAATACCCTACAACTCAAGAGGCAAGTCTTGAATCATCTCACCATGCCAGCATTCAAGGAGGCTACGCTGGGACCTCCCACATGGGATCACCTGGAGGAGCAGGAGAATGAGCAGACACCGTGCCAGCAGGACGAAATTGTCCTTGGTTGTCTCCTGCCTGCTGTTAAGTAGGAAGGTCTTCCAGAGATGGGCTACAATACGTCTCACAGGGCTCAAAAAGCCAAGGAGGGGCTGCCAAACACTCAGCACAGGTTTGAATAAGTTGTTATTCCAAGCAGAATTCATCACACATGAACTTCATCCTGGGAGCACTGAGAACGAAGCAGGGAACTAGAGGCTGGTTTCGATCTCTGCTTCATCTACCATCCACCCCGTTCAACGCTTATGGGTTTGAACGTCCAGATCCACAGTCGAGTTCTACCACGTGTCCAGAAGAAATGGCAAAAAGCTGCCTTCCCCAGCCTGATGCTGCCCGTCCATGAGTGTTTGCAGAGGTGGCAGGAGCCCCATGAAGAAGCTCTGCTTGGTTGAGCTCTGCCAACCCAGCCTCTGATCTGGGTTAGGTTGGACACGGAGCAGGAGGCCTGGAAAAAACGACTCACCAACATCTGCGATGGGTCAGGAGAGCGACGCAGAACCAGGCAGCTTCACAGAGCTGGTTTTCTGACTCCACCTGCGCCCTTCTCTTTAGGCCAAGAGCTATAAATAAAACAGCACCGCGCTGAAGATGTGCGGCTTGTCAGGAGAGCATCTCCCTACCCCAACCTGGGGCCAAAAAGCACTAACAGACGGCAGCGCGAACGTGACCTGCTTGCAGACAGACTACACAAATACCTCCATCCCTTCCCATCCCGATTCCTGGACTGGAAACCATGGGAGACAAGGAAACGTTTATCCATCCCGTTCTGCGCTTCCAGGCGTATTTAGGGAAACGTGTCTCATACTGCCATTCCTTTCCTCCTTCAACCTCAGCTCTTTCCGACAACAGCTTGCCAAAGGACTAGGACACCCATCTCTTGCGGGCACCCCAAAACCACTGCTGTAACCAAACAAACTGGTCTAGGTCCAAAGTCCTTCTCAAATATCTAAGTCTTACAGTCAGCGTGCATATACATTAGGGAGAGAAAAAAACCCCATTATACCATCAACAAAAAACCCACGCCTCCCTCAAACAAAATCCTATGCAATTCTCAATCATGCATTAATTAAAACGAGGAGTATACCCCATAAAGATAACCAGGCCCCTTCCTCCTTGGTGCTCATCTTGGCTGCACAAGATGAGTTGTGTAGAGCTGCCCATCACCATCAGGCAGAACACACCTTCTCCATGAGCAAAGATGATCTCCAACCACCCAGCGAGCCACGAGCCACCACCCATAAGCTCTGTCACCCCCAGACACCCAGATTCAGGGATGAGGGGACGAGCAAAGCCCAGGACCTCACTAATGTGGCTCTCAGGGCCAAGTGCTTGGTGGCTTTGTCACCATAAATTGAACAAACATCTGGAATTTCACATGAACATTGGCAATGGTCAAGTCAAATGAAAAGTCTCATTAAGAGGTGGAGAAAAGCAAGATCCAGTGAATACAAATACATGCCACACACATCACTTCATCTGCCAAAAGGCTTGGCCCTTTTTCAGCAAGTGTCCTGCACTGAGAAGTTACTTCTGAAGCCATGGGGATTATTGAGGGAGTGAGAGCTGAAGATGCAAAAGCCTGGACAAATATCATACAAATACACCCAATAAATGGAGCTTCAAATTAAACCTAGAAACGCAATGAATTTCTAAGTCAAGCAGCACATTGATTCAGAGTGTTCCCAGCCAGATCGATGGATGAAGGGTCACCGTGGGAAGGAAGCTCAATCTTGGGAAACTTGAATAAGCAACAACGCAAGGAGAAAACAGGGTCATGGCTGGAAGAGGGGAGAAGCAGGAAAGCCATGCCACCAAAAGGCCTTATTGAAACACATCTCTCTATGGAACACACTAACCCTGTCTGCTTTCTTAAATCCACATTCACCCCCCAAGCCCAAGCCCACGCTGACTCTAGGCCAGACATGGTGGGAACAGCACCCAACACACTCATGTTTCCATCCTTCCATGCATGAAGCAACCATGTCCCTTTATCTTCTCAGCCCTGAAGATCATAGAATCACGGGATGGTTTGGGTTGGAAGGGACCTTTACAGGTGATGCAGTGCTGCCCCCTGCCCTGGGCAGGGACACCTCCCACCACACCACGTTGCTCCAAGCCCCCTCCAACCTGCCCTTGAACCCCTCCAACCTGCCCTTGAACTCCTCCAGGGATGGGGCAGCCACAGCTTCTCTGGCCAACCTGGGCCAGGCTCTCACCACCCTCACACCAAACAAGTTCTTCCCCACATCTCAGCTCCATCTCCCCTCTTTCGGTGTCAAACCCTTCCCCCTCATCCTATGGCTCCCCTCCCTGATCCAGAGTCCCTCCCCATCTCTCCTGGAGCCCCTTTAGAGACTGTAAGACTTCCCAAGATCTTGGGCCAAACCTTCCTTAAAATCCATCTGTCACAATGAAGCTGAGCCTTTATGGAGGAAAAAAAAAAACCAAAGTTTTCATCCCGCTTCCCCGGAGATGGCTGCATTTTGGCACCAGAGCGGATACACGTGTAAAACAATTGGGATCTCTCAAATATGAAGCTTCTCAACAGAGTCATTCAGAAGACAGATCGATGAACACAGCGTCAGTAGATCTGAATTTTCTAAAAGTAATTCAAGATCAGCAGAAAGAACTGAAGCTTTCTGTTACGATGGCAAAGATGGGAACTGCCTTAGGCTGTTAAGACCAGAACTGCTTTGAAGCATCGCAGCAGGCACAAGGCAGCTTCTCTTTTAAATTTATGGATAAAGGATAAATCCTGCCCAGCCCGGAGTCGCTACCAGCCCCGCTTCCTCCTCCAGACCAGAACAAAAGGGAACATATTGCAACTACGCCGAGAGAGGAGGGCTGCTGCCTACTTCTTTAAATGTAACGTTAATGCCTCGTAATCAGCTTTAATTTTTAAACAGACCCAGCCCTCCTGTCCATTTCCCCTAATTCGGGACACGTGGAAGGTAAATGGCCTACGCTTAAACCGGGACAGCATCGGCTGTGACAGCTGGAGAGCCTGTAAGTCTCAACTGCCTGATAACAGGAATGGATGTCAAAACTCACCAGGGGAGGGGAAACGGGGAGGGCAGGGGAGGTGCTGGAGATGCCGTAAGGTCATGGAGAAGCCGGGAGATAAGGCCAGACAGGGCACGGCTCATTTACTGGATGGAAACTCACTGAACCCACCAGGACTCAGAGAAACGCCAGAAGTGATCAAACGGCAAAGGACTTGGCGGTGACTCCCGAATGAAGTTGGCTTCGCCTTCTGGGTATCGCTAACACCACCACAAACACCCTGAGGAGCAAAGAGAAAAGTCTTCCAAGGGACAGCAAGAGATCGAGCCAGGAACCGAGCACCTCCGGGTGCCTCCCCAGGATGCTGCCTTCTCTCTTTGTGAGCAAAAAGGCACATTTCAGAGCTAAAAGGCAGTCTTTGGACTTTCCGTGAGACTTGGATGAGGAACGGGGACACAAAAGCACCCGGGAGGCTCGCCTTGAACTCCTCTGATACCGCTACCTTTGCGAAGAGGAAGCATATCACGAGGACTCATCATATAAAATCATTTTCCCCCAAGGAAGAAAAATAACAGAGGCCTTGAGCTTCCCTACCCCAAAAGCCAAACTGCACCCACCCAGAAATAACCCTTCTGTCTCTCTGTCAAAGGACTTGCCAATTAAAAAAAAAAACCACCCAGGAAAACCATCCTGGGTTATGCGAAGGTGGCTCCATGCAACACAACCACACGTTGGCGTAGGTAGAGCCTGTTGGACCCAAGGGAACAATCTGGCCATCAACCCAGTAGGAAAAGGACTTGTCACAGCCACTATTTTTAGCCCCGGTTGGTGGGCAGACAAATCCTAATCGTCAGCGGCGGGCGCCTCGTCACCGGTCCCAAGATGTCAAAGCAAAGCCGCCCAGCGTCAGAAGGACAGCCTGAGCTGACCAAGATTAGTGCCCAAGAGTAACGCAGGACGGCAGCAAAAGGCATGAGATCCACCAACATGGGTTTAGAGAGAGAAGACTGACGGGAGGGGATCTGATCAATGACTATAAATACTTCAAGGGTGGGTGTCAGGAGGATGGGAGCAGTCTTTTTCCAGTGGTGCCCAGGGACAGGACAAGAGGGAACGGGCACAAACTTGAACAGAAGTTCCATCTCACCATGAGAAGGAACTTCTTTGCTGTGAGGGTGGCAGAGCCCTGACAGAGGCTGCCCAGAGAGGTGGTGGAGTCTCCATCACTGGAGACATTCAAAACCCCCCTGGACACGTTCCTGTGGGACCTGCTCTGGGTGACCCTGCTCTGGCAGGGGGTTGGACTAGATGATCTCCAGAGGTTCCTTCCAACCCTATATCATTCTCTGATTCTGTAAAGCATCAGGGCAAGGCAAGCCCTGCCAAAGCAAGCAGAAATCATCTGTGCTGGTAAGGTTCAGTGCAACAGGGACTGCTGCTCTGTGTCTTGGAAATATTTTGGCCCTCGTCCTGCTGGGAAAGACCTAGCAGCGCCATGCTGAGCGTTGGCATCAAACCTGAGGCTGTCATCCCAGGGTTAACAGGCTGCCCAGGGAAGTGGTGGAATCACCATCCCTGGAGGTATCTAAAAGCTGGGCAGACGTGGTGCTGAGGGACATGGGTTAGTGATGGTTTTTGTCAGTGTTAGGTTGATGGTTGGACTTGATGATCTGGAAGGTCCCTTCCAACCTGGACAATTCCATGATTCTATGATCCCAACACTGTCTATTCCTCACCACCAACACCAGGGCTCCCTGGACGGCCAGATGCTGATGTGGAAACCGTGCAGATGAGGAGATGGTTGAGCTACAGCCAAGCCCCTCCTCCTCTACAGGGCACAGGCAGGGAACTGCATGTACTTGACACAGAATAAGCTCATTTTAACTGAGGCTTATGCCAACCTATTTTCCTCAGAGTGTATCCACAGCCCCATTGCTGACAATAATTCATTTATGAACAGTAATTAGTCCTTTAGGAAATACCTCTCCCTGCTCCTGGACCTGCTCAGCACATCACCCAGGAACTCACACTCATCCACTTCATCTCCTTGCTGGCTGCCACTGGCTTCTCCTCCCCTGTCACATGAAACACACCTGTAGTAAATTATTTTCCTCACTTCTCCTTCAGATTGGGATTCAGTCTTACATGTTTCAGGGCAATACTTCAATAAAAAAATATAAATCATAGAATCATAGAATGGTTCGGGTTGGAAAAGACTTTAAAGATCATCGAGTTCCAACCCCCCTGCCCTGGGCAGGGACACCTCCTGCTAGACTGGGTTGCTCAAAGCCCCATCCAACCTGGTCTTGACCCCATCCAGCCTGGTCTTGAATAATAAATAAATCTGTTCCCACCAGGAAGACCCTACAAAAAGCTCAGCTCTTTCCTTCCTGTCCGCTTGGATGCCAGCAAGCCGGTCTGCACTTCGCCAAGTTGCTAGCGACTCATTTTGCTAGCGACTCTTCCCTAAAAAAGGGGATCCAACAGGAGAAAAAAAAAAAAATTCTTTTAAAGGTTGACATTGGCAGCAGATCAGCTTCCACGCCTCCTCCCTCGTCTTTTTTAATTTTTTTTTAATTTTTTTTTTCCTCTCCTGCAAAAAAAAGCCAGCGGTAAGTAGCGGATCAGCGTGCTGCACCTCCCTGTCCCGAGGCATCCGAAAGCAAGAACAGGCAGTTCCCTTCGCTGGGTTTGCCCCGTGTCTCTCTCCCGCCGCTTTCACGCTCTTCAGGAGACGTGCACAGCCCCGGAGAACAGGATCTCGACTCCCGCCTTTCCCCTCCCTGGATGCGTTTTCAGCTGTAAACAGCCTCCACGGAGGACTGGCAAACCCTGCTCCAGGCTGGGAGGTCTCTCCGCTGCCGAGAGGAGGGTTCCCCATCTCCCATCTGGGCGGCCGAGGGTGGAGACAGGTTTCCACCTGACACCCTATTGATTTCGTGCGGGAAGCTCGGCGGCCTCACCCAGGGCTGAAGGTTTTTCAGCGTTTAAACCGCCTCTGATAGAGAAAGGCCTCGCTGGAGAGGGAGAGGAGGATGCTGGGCTGGGGCTTGGGAACGTGACACACGGCCAGTTTGTACCAGGTGTCAAGTCTGTAGTTTTGGGACTGTGTCTGCAGTACAGGATAAGAGAAGATGGAGAAGAGAAGGCTCCAGAGAGACCCTGGAGCCCCTTCCAGTCCCTTAAAGGACTCTAGGAAAGTTGGGGAGGGACTCTTGATGAGGGAGAGGAGCCATAGGAGGAGGGGAAGGGTTTGACACTGAAAGAGGGGAGATGGAGATGAGATGTGGGGAAGAAGTTCTTTGCTGTGAAGGTGGTGAGAGCCTGGCCCAGGTTGGCCAGAGAAGCTGTGGCTGCCCCATCCCTGGAGGGGTTCAAGGCCAGGTTGGAGGGGGCTTGGAGCAACCTGCTCTGGTGGGAGGTGTCCCTGCCCAGGGCAGGGGGTTGGAACTAGATGATCTTTAAGGTCCCTTCCAACCCAAACCATTCTATGATTCTATGTGTTATGGTCTCTCCCCTGTGCAATAAGTTCCCCATCACCCTAAATGCCGCTGTAGGCTTGTTTATCCTACGCCAACTTGCAGGATACGCTCCTGTGCTGACGCCTCATTTCCTCGGTTTGCGAAAGCAGAGAGCTCACTAATCCCCATTTGTCCACGTCAGATTCCTAATGCTCTCCCCGGGCTTCCATCACAACTCGATAATCCTGGCTCACCCCCAGCCGTTCGCACGGCTGCCTGTGGCTGTATGGAGAGCTGGGCTTGGATTTTTTTGGATGACTGGGGGGGATGGAGAAGGGCAAGATGCACCGTAGGCTCCTCTTAGCGCTCACCCGTACGCTGCCGTGCCACCACCAGGGACATCAGTGCTCCCAAGAGCATCTCCAGCAGCACAGGGAGGAGATACATCAGAAAAACGGGCTCTGGGGGCAGGGAAAAGAGCAGGGGTTGCCACATGGGAGGACCAAAGCGGACAAGCAAGGATCCATTGGGGCTCTGGCTGTGCCCACCTCAGGTCTGTTAAATCAATTCCCTGGTGACAGCCTCATTTCACATCTTCCACCACCACTTCTCTCCCCAACACCAGTTCTTTCCACTATGTCTCCTTCCATGCCCTGGTTTTGAACCACAGCTGAAGGTTCGAACCTTCTCCCCTTCAAAATGCCGCAGAACCCGCAAATAACCCCTGGCTTGTGACGACACCGAGGCCATTAAACCGCCTTTCCTCGGGCAGGGAGTCTGCTCCGTCCTTCACGGGCATCGCTGTGCACTGCTACAGCCCGGCGCAGGCACCGCTTAGGCAAAAGCTTCATCAATATTTAAAGATGAAGCCAGGAAGCCCGTAGCCCGAGCAGCTTTCAAGCCCCCGATGAGATCGATGTCGAACAAAAGGCTGCGGTATGAGGATGCTCCAGCGAGCGGGGCCCGGGCTGCAGGCTGGCACCGTCACCTCTCCTTCCCAAGGCTGATCGAGTTCCTCTCCTCCGGCCCCGGTGGGGTGGGATGGCTCCAAAACCAGCCCCATCACACGGAGCTTGCCCATATCGCACACCGAAAGCAGCCCCAGAGCGCGGAGTTTCCTCTTAGTGGAGCATTTTCAAGCTTCCAGCCAACTTCAGAGATCGGTGCTGCCACAAACCCCTCCGCTGGCTTTGAATATTACTTTGCTTTAACGCCAGCCACTTAAGAACAAAACATCTGAGGCTCAAAACCATGGGGGTCACGGGTTCCAGCATCCCGACTCGCAGCAGATGCTCCAGACTAGCAAGAAAACCATAATGCACTTAGCTAGTTTGACACTGCATGGGAGCAGGAGATCTTATTTCCCTTGGCTAGAAATGTAACCGATCACAAGATTATCCGCAGCCCTTTGGCAGTTCAGCCGCGCTGCTGGGCTCCCTGCAAACCCCGAATTTAGCATCCAAGACATCCACAGACATCCACAAGTCGCCTCTTTTTAGCCCTCTTGCTTCTCCTGTATCACTTTATTATTATTCAGATGCCAGAGAGCAGATGAGAAAAATAGCAAAATAAGATAGAAACAAAAAAAAATTTTAAAAAAAGAGAGAATAATTACATCTAATGGCTAAAAATCAAGAAGATGGGGATAAATTTATGTCCCTTCCAGGGAAACCGGCATGGATAAGGGCTTGGAATCCCTCTGAAAGGACATGCAGAAGGGTAAGAGCATTCCTAGAAAGAAGCCTTTATTGGAAATACCAGCAAATTAAGACTTTGCAAGAAATAGCGAGCTGGGGTAATTTACTGGTTAATACCATTATGGCTCTGGAAGTCAGTTTCCTGCAACCAATCGCACCAAATCACTCCTCATTTCATCTCCTCCCAACAGAATGTCACGTGGAGCGGTTTTGTCCCCACCACAACCAAATCACCGAGCACCGGTGCCCGGGACGATGCTCACACTCACACCCCTGGGCTTCAGGGTAGGAAGGCGGCGGATAAATCCTCCGTGACCGTGCCAACGCTGAAAATCCATCTGCTCTCCATCCCCCACGCCTTCCACCTCCCCAGACAGAGACAGCAGGAATGGATACCAACGTCTCCTCCATCCCTAAGGGAGATATATTAGCTGGTTGCGTAATAAAACTAACAGCACGGCGCTTTTCCAAGGGCTACCGCGCCGACAAATCCCTTCCCCTTTAATACCACCGGAGATTACAGCAAATCGAAGAAGAGTGGAAACAAGGCGAGGGGCTGCGGGTGAGGTTTTGCACAGAGGAAGATGCTGCAGTCTCTCTCTCTCTCTCTCTCTCCCCTTAATGCACTCTAAATCCCATCTGATTTCCAACTCTGCTGCTAAAAAAAAAAAAAAGAAAGAAAGAAAGAAAGAAAGGGGGGAAAAAAAAAAAAGCCCAGCCTGCATTAAAATGATATTAATGCTGGGTGAGTGAGGTAGAGTGACTCAGGAAGGGTGTGGAGGAGGAGAGCTGTTTAGGGGAAGCATCCAGAGGAATCCAGACCATGAAAGCATTTTGGAAGCAGACCAGAAGGAGCCAGGGGTGCAGATCTGCTAAAGGGCGCTAACGTGCTTTTACAAATCTGATTAGTTGCTGGTTTTGAGCATCCAGGGTCAGATCCTTCCCTCGACAAACACCCATCACTTATCCCCGCCCCCCCCTTCACACCGGGCTGCCGGCAAAGTGTAATGCAACACAACCTTACTCTTCCCTCTCAATATCAGCCGCGTTCCCGGCTCGGAGGACAGGGTTTTCACTTCATTTCTGCTCCCTCTTCAGGCTGGCTGACTCCACAGCAGGAGACATCAAGTCGAACGCCCCGAGGAAAACTACTTTTCCCTCCGCTGCCCCGTTTTTGCCGCCAACTAAACGTTGACTTTTTAAAAGGCGTTCCCCACGCCACGAGGATATCGATGGAAGCCCAACTCGAGGTCTCATCTAACCAGATTTCTGCTTTACGTGCAAAAGTGACAAGGCAAGAAGTCATCGCTCTGCCACCTTTGGTGACTGGAGTCCAAATAGCCCCCCATCCTCAAGGCAACGTTTCTTTGCGGCTTCACACTTTGCAGCCTTTTTGAGCTTATTTTGACACACCTCCTTCTATTTAATTGAAATAACCCGTGAGAGAGCATGGAAAGCGCGGTAAAGGCGTCAGGCAGAAGTGCAGCGCAAATGGAGGTGGGGGATGAGCACCAACTGGAGATATTCGTACCTTCCAGTATCGTCTTTTGAATCAGATCCTATGAACTTACTACCAGATTAGTCTGAATAACTGCAAAAGTCACCAGACGTGGCAGAAGAGGCATCCAGAGAACAGGGGAGAAAGGCTACAGAAGATCCCTAGGACTGAGCGACTGACTACGGTGGCAAGAGGGAAAGTAAAGCAGGAGGCGAACACCCCGAGGCTGAGTGCCAACCCGGAGGTGCCACCCAAGCAGAAAAGCGACAGTTGCTCAGGAGCAGCCACCAAAGCACGCAAAAAAAAAAGCCTCGGGAAAGGAAGGAAAAGAGTGGGTAATAAAACGATGGTCGTAATCTCTGCCACTTGGCTGTGCAGCATTTTGGAGATGAGTTTATCGTGGCGCTGATTGGTTGTGTTAGTTGGCCAAGTCTGGTCCTCCCTGTACAGATATAGAGAATTGCCACCCAAAACTAAGGCTCAGTAACAAGTTGGCAGAAGGAGGAAAAGAGCAGAGCCACCAGCACCAATGGCAGTAAACAACAGGACAGTGCTACCATTTTGTTCTGGGCTTTTAAGTCACAACCTAATTAGTGACAATCCGCAGCGAGGCAGAACTATTTTACAAGAGAAAAACTTGACATTTCAAGTAAAAGAGAGGAAAAAAAAGCCCTAGCTAAGAGCAAAGGCAAAAAAACCCCAAAACAGACAAAGTAAAAGCTTGCCATCAGCCTTACCATTGGCATCTTGGACTCCGGTAAGTGCTCCTACTGCTGCTGCGGTTTCACCAGATAGGACAATTTGTCCTCCACCTTGAAGAGTGGCTTCAGCGAGCGTGGCTACTGCGTGGGCAGCTGCTTCACTGTGGGCACAGAGAAGGAGAAATAAGAATTAGGAAGACCAAAGAAACAAATAAGTCCGGTAGTGGTAGCATCCATTTTAACCAGGCAACGTACGTCAAGAGAACAAATCCAGCAAGGAGGGATTCTTCTTACTGGGCCCAGATGGAGTTATCCAAAGCTGCTTCCACTGGGTTTTTTCCAGCTTGGAGATCTCTTAGTCAGAACATCCCTGCATTCTTACCTTCACCTTTTTTTTCTTGGGACTACTACAGCTTTCACAGAACGATAGGGGGTTAGCAGGGACCTCTGGAGACCATCCAGTCCAGAGCAGGGTCACCCAGAGCAGGTCCCACACCAACGTCTCCAGGTGGGTTTGGAATGTCTCTGGAGAAGGAGACCTCTCTGGGCAGCCTCTGCCAGGGCTCTGTCACCCTCAAAGGAAAGAAGTTCCTCCTCATGGTGAGATGGAACTTCCTCTGTTCCAGTTTGTGCCCGTTCCCTCTTGTCCTGTCCCTGGGCACCACTGAAAAAAGACTGCTCCCATCCTCCTGACACCCACCCTTGAAGGATTTATAGGTTTTGATCAGATCCCCCCTCAGCCTTCTTTTCTCCAGATTAAAGAGACCCAAGTCCCTCAGCCTCTCCTCGTAAGGGAGATACTCCAGGCCCCTTATCAGCTTTGTTGCCCTCTGCTGTCCCCTCTCCAGCAGTTCCCTGTCCTTCTGGAACTGGGGAGTCCACAACTGGTCCCAGTGCTCCAGCTGTGGCCTCCACAGGGCAGAGCAGAGGGGGAGGATGATCTCCTTCAACCTGCTGGCCATGCTCTTCTTGATGCCCCCCAGGATGCCATTGGCCTTCTTGGCCACAAGGGCACATTTCAGGCAATCTGAGTAGTTAATACCACGTGGCTCCTTCCTGCCTTTGGTTTCTGGTACAAACCACATTCTTTTGGCACTGTCACATTCCGAGCCTCTGCAGATTTTAGAACTTTCCCCTTCATTACTGATTCCGCCAGGCCCAGAGGTTTACCATTACCAGCATCACATCAGCAGCTCCACATTTAGCCAAGACGCAGTTCTCCTTCCCGGCCAAGTGGTTTAATAATTCTTTTTAACGAGTGATGGGCAGCTTAGCACACTATTCTTAAATTTCCTCATACAAATGAGGTCAGACCAAAGGTCCTTCTCATGCAGCTGTGAGAACAGCCAGTATCAGGTATTTAGGAAGGAGCGTGCGTGTTCCTTCCCTTCCTACACCCTCTCAGCTTCCAACAGTCGGCAGCGTATCGATTTCCTACCCCAGAGACTGCAGCCGGGACCATCAGGTTGGATTTGCCTAATCCCCTTTGAAACCCATTTAGACTTTTTGCTTCCACAACATCCTGTAGCAATGAGTTCCACATTTAATTAGATGCTGCGTGAAGAAGAACTGCACTCTGGTACTCCGACAACTGCTGCCTCGGGCTGGCTGGGCAGCCCTTAAGCCTGATATTGTGAGAACCAGAAAATCACTGCTCCCTTTTCCTTTTCCTCATGATTTCATAGACTTCCAGTCACCTCCCTCCCGGGCTACAGAGCCACAGTCCACTTACTGTGCAAGGACTCTTCCTGGCTTCTGATCACTCTCGTACTTCCCAGACTTTTTTTCTGGACATCTCTTTGAGTGGGGTGACAATTCCTCACACTGTCCGAGCCGTAGACGCACCGCGAGGTAGCCCAGGGGACAAATTCCCGCTTGTTCTCTGTGCCTTTCCCTGTAATTCCTAACATTCAGCTTATTCTTCTGAGAATATCTGCTCAGCAGTGAGAAAACATTCCTGGAGGACAGTCCCCTGAACACTTTCTGAATGGTAATGGGGTAGCATATCATTAGTACCTCATTGGGTATATGCAGGAGATATTTCTTCCTATGTTTATCCCTTTGCATTTACGGACATCACATTTTATTTACTAATTAGTTGCACACAGCGCAGTGAGCACCCTCCAGCAGCTGTCCAGATTTCTCCAGACCATTTGGACAACTATTAACTACTTCTGGTGACCTACTGCTGGTGACAAAATTACTCCAAAGCCACCTCTTTCCTGCAGCTGAATCCCCTACATGAATTAAATTGAATGAATTAATGAATTACATAAATCTCCTTAATGAATTAAAAAAGTAGGTATTTTCTTTAGCATGTCGCGTGGAACAGAGATTGAAGGAGCCATCTAGGAAGCTTCCTCTAGGATGCTTTTTCTTAACTGCTCATCTCATCCTGTGGTAAATCAATCGACTCAAATATTTTCCAAGCACTTCCCACTCATTCATTCGCTTTCCTAATTTCCTGCCTGGATGTTGTACACTTCCCAACCGTACCCACTCAGGGTGTATTCTCACTTCTAAACAGCCCCCTGCCTCTCAGAGCAGCTCTTAAAAACTGTTAGTGGACAAGAGTATTTTCTTTTTCTGTTTTTCCTTCCCCTTTGGCTAATCATGGGCGGTGTCCCCCAGGGCTCGGTATTGGGGCTGGTTCTCTTTAACATCTTCATCAATGATCTGGATGAGGGGATCGAGTGCACCCTCAGTAAGTTTGCAGATGACACCAAGTTGGGTGGGAGTGTCGACCTGCTGGAGGGTAGAAAGGGTTTGCAGAGGGATCTGGACAGGCTGGATCGATGGGCTGAGACCAATGGGATGAGGTTCAACAAGGCCAAGTGCCAGGTCCTGCCCTTGGGTCACACCAACCCCCTGCAGCGCTACAGGCTGGGGGCAGAGTGGCCTGAGCTGCCTGGCAGAAAAGGACCTGGGGGTGTTGGTCGACTGTCGGCTGAACGTGAGCCAGCAGTGTGCCCAGGTGGCCAAGAAAGCCAACAGCATCCTGGCCTGTGTCAGGAACACTGTGGTGAGTAGGACTCGGGAGGTGATCATCCCCATGTACTGGGCACTGGTGAGGCCCCACCTTGAATACTGTGTCCAGTTTTGGGCCCCTCACCACAAAAAAAGACCTTGAGGGGCTGGAGCGTGTCCAGAGAAGGGCAACAGAGCTGGTGAGGGGTCTGGAGCACAAGTCTTATGAGGAGAGGCTGAGGGAGCTGGGGGTGTTCAGCCTGGAGAAAAGGAGGCTGAGGGGAGACCTTCTCGCTCTCTCCAACTCCCTGAAAGGAGGGTGTAGCCAGGGGGGCTCTGTCTCTTCTCCCAAGGAACAGGCGATGGGACAAGAGGAAACAGCCTCAAGCTGCACCAGGAAAGGTTCAGATTGGATATTAGGAAAAATGTTTCCATGGAAAAGGTTCTTAAGCCTTGGAATGGGCTGCCCAGGGCAGTGGTGGAGTCACCATCCCTGGAGGGATTTAAAAGCCAGGTTGACATAGTGCTTAGAGACATGGTTTAGTGATGTTTTTTTATCAGAGTTAGGTTGATGGTTGGACAGGATGAACTTAAAGGTCCCTTCCAATCTAGACAAGTCTATGATTCTATGATTCTAATCTCTCTTCTGAACCTGCAGCTCTGTGAAGGCCATTATACTGCAGGAAAGCCAACTCCAGTGCAGCAAACCCGAGGTAAGCGTAGATTTACTGGTGTAACCCTGTTTCCCAGACTTCATATAGCACTTATTTGAATCCACTTTCAAGGACAATTGAGCATTTTAATAATTTGTTACGGTTGCATCCCTGAAAATAATAATGATCTGCAGCATAAAAGCTTTTTGCAGTCACAGGGTGCTCCACAAACTTTAATTGGTTTGAATCGATGAATTAATTACCCACCTCCACTTTGTCCTCTTTTACTAGAAGGCTTAATACTTCCCATCTTCAAACCTGACAGAGGTTGCGTCATCCGTCATGTCGTGCTGTTGGCAGATGAACTGCTCTACATGGGACTATGAAAGTAGCCATCAGAATAAGATTCAGAGAAGGCAGCTTTCAGCTAAATTAGGCGTAAAGTTTCCAGAGCTGGGATAAGCCACTGGCTTTCAAGGACCAGAATCTTGCTGAGATCTTTCTACAGGCAGGGGAAAGACCGCAGTCCTACAGCTGAAAGCTCCAAGGAGCATTTGTGGCAAAGAAAAACTGGAAGGGTGTCAGAGGACACTCACCCGGAAAAGTTTCCAGCTCTACCATGGTCATTAGAACACGAGGGTCTACTGTCATCCCAAGAGGGTGACAACAAGCTGGGAAATAAAACATGAGGCCCTTCATTCCAACTGCAACGCTGCTACAGTCTTCACATCACAGAATGATAGGGATTGGAAGGGACCTCTGGAGATCATCTAGTCCAACCCCCTGCCAGAGCAGGGCCACCCAGAGCAGGTCCCACAAGAACATGTCTAGGGAGGGTTTGAATGTCTCCACAGAAGGAGACTCCAACACCTGTTTGGGCAGCCTCTTCCAGGGCTCTGCCACCCTCAAAGGAAAGAAGTTCTTCCTCATGGTGAGATGGAACTTCATACGTCCCAGTCTGTGCCCGTTTCCTCTTGTCCTGTCCCTGGGCACCACTGAAAAAAGACTGGCCCCATCCTCCTGACACCCACCCTTTAAGTATTTCTAGGCGTTGATCAGATCCCCCCTCAGTCTTCTCTTCTCCAGGCTAAAGAGACTCCAGTCCCTCAGCCTTTCCTCACCAGAGAGATGTTCTAGTCCCCTCAGCATCTTCGTAGTCCTTTTCTGCACCCTCTCCAGCAGTTCCCTGTCCTTCTTGAACCAGGGAGCCCAGAACCGGACACAGTGCTCCAGATTGCTCCTGAACTACAAGCTGTTTGAACAGACTTTCCTGGGTATAAACAGAGCTGTTCCTGCCCCGAGGCTCAGAAGAGATTAAATGTCTTGTTGAGGGCTCTTCCATTCATATTTTCTAGAAAATACTCTTTAATTCTAACAACATTTACTTTTATTGAAGATTCTGAATTTCCTGAGCTAATGCAAGAAAAGGAACTGCTCACTGCGACGTTAAGAGCTAAAACTAGTAGAGATGGGATGAAATTAAAATCAAAACGCCCACTGATGTTCTAGTCCAGAAAAACTTCTAGAAAAAAAAAAACACAGAAAAATGTATTGCCTGGAAGCATGCAGGATACAAATCCTGCAAGATGGATTCCCGGAGACAAGGCTTTTTCCTGTAACTCCATGCCTAGTTACTTTAACTGTTCTTCTTACAGTATCCTAAAAAGATGACTTGTTTTAAAAAGGCAATTTTATAGTGAAACTATTAGCAAAAAAGCCTACTTAACCAACCCTGCATGGCAGCAGGACAGGACATAACTGATGGACCTGAATCACAGAATGGTTTGGGTTGGAAGGGACCTCAAAGATCATCCAGTTCCAACCCCCTGCCCTGGGCAGGGACACCTCCCACCACACCAGGTTGCTCCAAGCCCCATCCAGCCTGGCCTTGAACCCCTCCAGGGATGGGGCAGCCACAGCTTCTCTGGCCAACCTGGGCCAGGCTCTCACCATCCTCACAGCAAACAAGTTATTCCCCACATCTCATCTCCATCTCCCCTCTTTCAGGGTCAAACCCTTCCCCCTCCTCCTATAGCTTCCCTCCCTCATCCAGAGTCCCTCCCCATCTCTCCTGGAGTCCCTTGAGGGACTGGAAGGGGCTCTAAGGTCTCCCCGGAGCCTTCTCTTCTCCAGGCTCAACCCCCCCAACTCTCTCAGCCCATCCTCACAGCAGAGGGGCTCCAGTCCTCACAACATCTCCATGGCCTCCTCTGGACCACAAAGAAAAGAAACAGTTCTAGGTGTGTTCGTGAATCAGTTGCAACAGGAATTTGGAAGCAAGATGCTGAATGCCCCCAAGATCAAGGTGACTGCTGGAGTAATTTCTGTATATAACAAGGTCTTGGAGCTTTACTCTGACCTTCTGGCAGTGAGGACCTATACCTTGTCCTAACCCATGGCTGCCCCCTCAATGGCCTCTAGACCAGAATCCTGATTTGGATGAGGAAAATATTTTGTCTACACCTTGGCAGTGTGAAACCTCCCGTGCTGCTGGGGGTGATGCCTTGTTTCCTACGGTCCCTCCTGCTCTCTCAGGGTGCAGCTGTGGTGTCCCACAGCCATTTCCAGTTTTTAAGAGCAGCAGACAAAGCTTAAGCAACTCACCAGATCTGCTGCACGGACATGTGGAGAACTACACTGTAGATCTTGGTAACCTAATTACAACCAAAAATCTAACAAAGCTCGTTCCAAGATGAAGAGGCAGCATTAATATTGCAGGTTGTTCACCTTCTACTTCAGAAACACATTTGGGAGAAGCCCTCGAAACACTGACTTCTGGAGATTGTATGGCCACAGAACAGGGAAACTCAGCCTTAGCCTTTTAGTAAGAAACCATTAATAATATCAAGGGAGACCCAGACCAGCAGACTTAAAAGGTGCTATTAGCACATCATGACCCTCACTTGCTTAGCAAGCTCAATTCTGTACAAATAAGATCGTTTAGAGGGTACAGTTACTACCCATCTTTTCTTCTTTCAAGAATTTTCCATGTCAGTGTTCTTCTGTGGTCACAGTGGAAATCAGGAACTGTCCTGCGGACACCTGGACGTGGTCTGACATAGGGATTTGCTGAGGAAAAGCCTCTGCTGGGACCGTACACAGTGGTTTTTGCACCATCAGAGTAAAAATCTCATCTGTGCATGCTTCAAGCCTTCATCTCTCCCCCGTACCTGTTGAGTGCCATGGTAACAGTTGCTCCTTGTTGCATCTCCTGAGATGCTGCCACCGCTGCTTCCGCTAACGATGCCACCGCCTGCGTGGCCTCTGATGCCTGCGTCGTCTGGATAGTCATCTCACCCCCCTGTAGCGTTGCCCAGTTCTGCTCCACCTACAGGGAAAAACAAAAAAGAAAGGCTCAAGGATAGGATGTTATCCCATGAATGCACATTTGCACGAAATGCAAATGAAAAAAGCAAGATAGTTCCAAGAATCCTTGCAGAATTGCAAGGATTTGAAGAATCCTACACGTGCTCTGGCTCTGAGAGACAGGGAAAAAGAAGGAGGAAGCCTGGGATCCACCTGAGAACACTGTTGGACCCTACAACCCTCTATCAGCCACGAGTGAGTTTCTCTGTAGTCAGCCTGCAATTATAGTTGCTGTTCTCCGTACATTCGATCTTCAAAGAAGAACTTTAGCTTTGTCACACAGATGAGAAGTTCACCCCAAACACCTGTGAAGACACTCAACCTCCCACAAATCCCTCTCGTCCAGCCACGTCCACAATAAAACAGGCCAGCATTGATGGTTGCCATACTTGGATCACTGCTAGCCACCCTGGGCAGTTTATTAAGTAGCTCATTTCTGCAATGCTGGAACCCTAAAGTGGATCACAGGGAAACAGCCTGTGCCTGCCTTGCTGTTCCTATTTGTCTGCATCCATCCACTGTCATTTTGGGGAACAGCCATGTTCCCCAAATCATTGAGGATTTATTTGTCCAGCACTTGTGAACTTGGATGGGTTTGAGCCAACTGGAACTTGTTTGTGCTGCAGCAAAATACTTAACAAAAGATGGCAGCAGATGGAAAGTTCTGTGTTCATGTATTTCAGGTACTTTTAATTTCCTTACTTCAGACCTAATATGAAGCCTACCTAAATAAAAAGTTCACTCAGTTTCATAGAATCACAGAATTGACCAGCTTGGAAAGGACTTTCAGATCATTGAGTCCAACCATCAATCTGACACTGAAAAAACCCATCACTAACACGTGTCTCTCAGCACCACGTCTGCCCGGCTTTTAAATACCTCCAAGGGTGGTGACCCCACCACTGCCCTGGGCAGCTTCTTCCAAGGCTTGACAACCCTTTCAGTGTAAAAAGTTTTCCTAATATCCATCCTAAACCTCCCCTGGCACAACTTGAGACCATTTCCTCTTGTCCTAAGTTGTCCTTCAGTTGCTCATTTTTCACCTCGCCCACATTTCTCCATTTGGGACTTCACAGCTCATGAGATAAGGAGTGCTTTTGGGCAAGAAAAGGGTTAGTCCCATCAAAGGATGGAGGGGGGGGGCAGAGAGAGAAGGTGTCACTGTGACATCCAGTGTCCTACAAAGATGCCTGAGCTTTTTCAGGACAGGGATGGAGTAAGGCCTGGAAAAGAAGGGGGGACTGGTCCAGGCATCCCCAGCAGCATGGCCAGCAAGGCAAGGTGGGGGATTCTGCTCCTCTGCGGGGAGACCCCCACACCTCAGTGCTGTGTCCAGGTCTGGGGCTACCAACATCAGAAGGACATAGAGCTGTTGGAGAGGGGCCAGAGGAGGCCACAGAGATGCTGGGAGGGCTGGAGCCCCTCTGCTGGGAGGGGGAGCTGTGAGAGTTGGGGGGGTTCAGCCTGGAGAAGGCTCCGGGGAGACCTCAGAGCCCCTTCCAGTCCCTAAAGGGGCTCCAGGAGAGATGGGGAGGGACTCTTGATGAGGGAGGGGAGCCCCAGGAGGAGGGGGAAGGGTTTGACACTGAAAGAGGGGAGATTGAGATGAGATCTCAGGGAGAAGTTCTTTGCTGTGAGGGTGGTGAGAGCCTGGCCCAGGTTGGCCAGAGAAGCTGTGGCTGCCCCATCCCTGGAGGGGTTCAAGGCCAGGTTGGAGGGGGCTTGGAGCAACATGGTCTGGTGGGAGGTGTCCCTGCCCAGGGCAGGGGGTGGCACTGGATGATCTTTAAGGTCCCTTCCAACCCAAACCATTCTATGATTCTATGAGGCAAGTTTGCTTTTCTCTGTTTTGTCCAAGATACTCCTTAGATATTCTGACCACATTAGGAATTAGACACCTGTGTTCCCTTCCTTTCTATTTGTGCCTTTGAAAAATTTCTTTCCGATCTCAACAGATACAGATGGTTCTTGAAAACTCTCAAAGCAGCTCCGAAGTAATTCAAGGTCACGGCCACGGGCTGTTTCCCCCTGGGTCTGAGATGGGAATGGGGTTTGGCGGAGAGCTAAGCTGTTCTGTGCTGCCACCTGTCGCTGCCACAGCCCCATCCAGGCAGAGGGGACCAGACATCGTCCCTCCTGCACACAGAAATTCCTGCACATAAAGGGGCAGAACGTGCCCTGCAGCCTGGTTTAAAGGTGGTTTTGGGAGTGAAAAGGGTAAAAAAAAACGCAAAAATTACGTTAAAAAAAAATCTTCAAAATCTTTAAGGAATGTTCCTTAAACACGCACACAAAAAAAGTGTTCTTAATCAAAAAAGAAAGGTGGAAAAATAACTGCTTGTACGTTTGGGTGTTCAGATTTTGGGATTGAAATGGTCTGGATCAAACCCTCGACAGAAACAACTCTGCCAAGTTGTACAGAAACTTTGACAGTAAATGGAACAGTAACTCCACCGTGTCTCCTGTTGTCCCTGCACCACTGTGTATTTATACCGCTCCCCCAGGGATTTACCTCCAAACCTCCCCAAAAGCTGCAGCAAAGGAACAGCCCCATTTTGTCCACAGATCGGTGGCCAAAGAAACACAGGATTTTGCCCACACCCTGGGATATTCTTTGCAAACCACAGGCTTGAAATATCCCGGGCATTGCTCCAAGCCCTGAACTGACAAACCAGCACCCAGGATCTACAGCACGTACGAAACAGTTGCTCAATATGAGTACATTAACGTGTATTTGCATAGGTCATTAAGTCTTTATCTGCTACAGTAGACCTCACAAAATAAATAATCTATAGGAGATATTAAAAAATATCCACCATAATTGCATTTGTCCAGTCCTGAATCAAAATGACAACAGTTCAGCACCTTCTAAAGTTCTTTTTAAACTGAAAGAGGGGAGATTGAGATGAGATCTCAGGGAGAAATTCTTTGCTGTGAGGGTGGTGAGAGCCTGGCCCAGGTTGGCCAGAGAAGCTGTGGCTGCCCCATCCCTGGAGGGGTTCAAGGCCAGGTTGGAGGGGGCTTGGAGCAACCTGGTCTGGTGGGAGGTGTCCCTGCCCAGGGCAGGGGGGTTGGAACTAGATGATCTTTAAGGTCCCTTCCAGCTCAAACCATTCTGTGATTCTATGACAGAGCAATTCTGGTTTGTGCACCAGGAACGTGACCTGGGTTCTTACCTCTCCATCAGTCACTGCAGAATAATTGACTTGTGCGACGGTAACTGTGGTAGGCAACTCTGAGGCATCGGCCAGCGTGGCAACCGTAGCACCAGTGCCAACCTACAAAAGGCAACAGAATGCAGTTGAACACACTTGTTATTGCTGGAAGAAGTCCACAGGATTCAGACAAAGGGACACTCAAACACTCACAGATTAAAAAGCCTCGCACCCACAGGGAATAACAGTAATTGTAGAGCTCACAGAAAATACGGAGTAATGTTGAAGGGCTGGAGGAGGGAATCACACGCTACAGACACGTTAATTTATGGGACCTTCTAGATTGGATATGGTCCAGAAGGAAGTTTTGCACAGCCCTCGTTCTGTCCCCTATGTTCACGTAGGGGAGAGAGTCCTCTCTGTCCTCCCAGCGTCACAAAGAGGATCTGAGGGACACCAGTGCCATTCCCAGGTGTGAGCGTGGTTCGCAGGTGGAACGAAAAGGTTTCTCCCATGGGGTGGAAGTCACTTAAAAAGCCACCGAGTACTCCTGGATCACAACATCCTGCACATCAGTCCTCATTTATAATGCTCCTTCCTTACCATTCACTTGGTTTCTTGTCTCCAGGCACTTGCTGTGAGGGTGGTGAGACCCTGGCCCAGTGAAGCTGTGGCTGCCCCATCCCTGGAGGGGTTCAAGGCCAGGTTGGAGGGGGCTTGGAGCAACCTGGGCTGGTGGGAAGTGTCCCTGCCCAGGGCAGGGGGTGGGACTGGATGGTCTTTAAGCGTCCCTTCAGCCCAAACCAGTCTGTGATTCTATGATTCTATGATCCCAGTGCCACCACAGCCATTGTGTGGTCACAGGATGAATTGTATTTGTTTGCAAATGGGTTTCATGAAATCCAGGTCAGATTCCTGAATGGCTTGACCAAATAACTGCAGAAATGCTTGTGCTGCCGTAACAGGAGAAAACAAGAGATGGGAGTGGGGAAGAGAGAGGATGAGTCGGCTTCTTTGGGTGGGAGAACTGGGTTAACAAGCCTTCAGGCTAAGACGTACAGATAAAGACAAAATTCTTGAAGGACAAGTTAAGCCACCAAAAGGAGTTTGCTCTAAACTACCTCCCTGACATGGGCAACTGGATGCCAAGTCAGCCATGCTGGAAACGCAAAGCCCGGGGGAGGTTTCCACTCACCTGGATGAGGGACACGGTGCCGTCAGGGTTGCTGAAGGTTTGTACCACTGTCTGTGAGGGCACGAGGTGCGCTATACTGTGTGTGGTCGTTGTCTGCTGCTGTGTCTGTTGATCCTCAAACGCGTAGAGCAGGTCTTCGCGCCCGTGCTGCTTGTAGCAGTTCTTCACGATAGTCCGCAACGCTTGGGTCCATGACACCTACAGCAAAATGAAAAAAAAACAGGCAAGAGTCAACATAAAAGTTTTGTACTGCTGCAGTGCAGCTACTGCTGTGATTTACGTGCTTATCTTTACTGGGATTTATTGGGCGGTTTTCAACAAAATCGCAAATTAACGAAAGGCCCCAAGATCTAATCTCTCTCTCCTTATCTTCCCCCTTTCCCCAAGACCAGGAAAACCACTTTGGAGAGCTACTGCATTGCTGTGTACTGATACAATGAGCACATCTGGCCAAGGGAAAGGGAAGCTTCTCAACGAGATCCTTTTCGTCAGCTTTCAAGGAATTCTAAGGGATTTGGGGACAACAAGTAGAAAACCATCTCTACCCAGGAAAGCACCATTTCCAACCTCCCTGAACATCCAACCAGATCTACATCAGCCTCCATGAGTCCTGCCGCTTGCACATCCTGGAACTTTCTCTGATTATCTGTGACAGGTTGGTAGAAACATCACCAGCACTCAGGATCCATGGCCAGAACTGATACCCAAGACCCTTTCACTGAGTTCTCTCATTTTTTCCTGGCCTCATTGCATATCCTTGACTGCCTCTCTTTGACTGCTCAGGGTGGGACAGCATGCCTTCAAAATCCTCAAGATGCCATGATACAGACTCTACGGTAAATGATTTGCATACTTGGAGAGTAGACTGGTCTCAGGCTGGGGAGGCTGCTTCATAAGGCCACAGAGGCTGGCAGGTTCTGCAGGGAGCCAAAAGGGCACCGGGGCTGAAATATCTGCTCGTCACACAACCCCAGCAGGGACAGATCAGATTGAAGGTTACACCTCTCATCGCTCTCCCAGGCTGAGTATCTGACACCCTGGTGAGGCTGCATCTAGAGCACTGTGTCCAGTTCTGGACTCATCAGTTCAAGAAGGACAAGGAACTGCTGGAGAGGGGACAGCAAAGAGCTACGAAGATGATGAGGGGAATTCTCTCTGCTGAGGAAAGGCTGAGGGACTGGAGTCTCTTTAATCTGGAGAAGAGAAGACTGAGGGGGGATCTGATCAACACCTACAAATACTTCAAAGGTGGGTGTCAGGAGGATGGAGCCAGTCTTTTTCCAGTGGTGCCCAGTGACAGGACAAGAGGTAACGGGCACAAAATTGAACATTAGATGTTCCATCTAAACATGAGAAGGAACTTCTTTCCTGTGAGGGTGGCAGAGCCCTGGAAGAGGCTGCCCAGAGAGGCGGTGGAGTCTCCATGTCTGGGGACATTCAAACCCCGCCTGGACACGTTCCTGTGGGACCTGCTCTGGGTGACCCTGCTCTGGCAGGGGGTTGGACTAGATGATCTCCAGAGGTCCCTGCCACCCCGTATCATTCTGTGATTCTGTGAAGTCAAGGAAGAGCCAACATCATAGTTTGTTCTATCACTCAAGGGGAAAACTATTCCCACAAAAACTGGTTGCAAGCCCCCATGCTCAATTCAAAGACAGACAGACATGGGAGATACATACCCGCTGCTTCTGCTCCTCTGTGCGGACATCACTGCGAACGTTGGCCCACGGAATGTCCTCGGGCCACCAGATGGGCTTGCAGCTTTCCTTGCCCCAGCCTGGTTTCCCACGACCTGTGGAATACTTCAGCATCTCAGGGATGAAAGCTCTCAGCTGTGCCTGGAACAAACCACATCAGAGGGTTGAGAGATGGTTTTTTTTTTAGGAACTCATATCTCTGGTAGTTTTGAGGTGCACAGTACAGAGTCATTACGTTTAACTTCCATCCTGTTGGAACCATCAACTGGAAGAGGCCTCACTGCCTAAGGAAAATGGAAAAATATTTTTACCATCTTCTCCCAAGACTCAGCTGAGAAGAGCTTAGCAGCATGTGGAAGAGCAGAAACGAAATTAAGTCAGCAAATTACAACAGTAAGGCACAAGCACACGCTGTATTAACACACTTCATGGTTCAAACGCTGCCATGAAGAGAGATAGCCAACCTGAAAGGGAGACAAAAAAAATAATATTAAAATCAGAAAAACACAGAGAAAACCCAGACTCGGTGTCCCCACAGCGACAGGAACTCAGACGTGAGCTGACGTATGTTTTACACAGATGCTGCAAAGAGGACGGAGCTTCAGTGAGCTGCTCAAATGTAAAAGACAGTCTCACACACACGCTTCTCCACCCCTGCGGAACATAACACACACTGGATTAATTTTCTCAATCTATTTTTAACTTTTGGAGAGTGAGGACACCTTTCAACCCGATTTTGCTTCTCCTTAGCACCCACAGAAACTGGTCAGTGACCGCCTTTACCATCAGGAGACAATACCTTAAAAATAGACGTGCAAAGCAAATTGAACAGACGCGTCACCAAGAGCAAGTAACAGCCTCAGTGTTATCAAAGGGAATACAAAACTCACATGGGGTTTTATGACACATTTGGTTTTTGTACCAGGCACTGCCCGGAGCCTCAGGAAAAGGTTCAGCTGCAGAAACAGAGCAGGAAGAGAAGCAGAGCTCACGACCACATATGTTGGACAAAACCATGTTGACTTAAAGCTAAATAGTTGGATTTAATAACACCTCCCTACACCCTTTCGTAGCTTTAAGAGCAAGTTATTTGAGGTTGTGACAGTGCCACTGAGAGTCTTCAGGCCACCTTACAACCCTGAGATGTCTACATGTTGAGGAAGAGCGTGTCGGGGCCAGCATTGGTTTGTGCCACAGCAAGGACATGGTCCCGCTCGTGGAGGATGTCTCACCCATCCCTGATCTTCTGCCATAAGAGTGTTCCTTCATCCCAGCCACAATCCTGCTTGAATGAATGACATCCTGGTTCCAGTCTGGATCCTCTGGCTCCAAGCTGTAAATCAACTCATTTACAAGCTGCCTTTAGCCCAAAACGCACTGCTAAATGTGCCAGGATCTGCAGTGGCTTTTTCAGACACAAGACTGGAAGGTGTACGGTGGGTCCAAGCTTACACAGTGAAATAGAAAAACCGAAGTGCATTTTGGTAAAAAGAAAACTATTTCTTTATATGCATGATTTACTACATCGCATGCAGTTTGCAGCAGTGGGTAGGGACCTTAAAGGCAATAAAAATCCAATATACTTGTGTGTCCGTATACAGCCTATCTGCTGCCCACCCTAGAAGAACCAACTGTGATCAGAGAAGCAGCTGCATTTCAGTTCCTCCACTCCACGGACGCCCTGAGCCACCTCAGAGAAGCCGTATCAAACCCCTGAATTATAAAAGGAGGCACAAAAAACACTTTGGTGCCTTTTTTCCCCATCCCTGTGCATGATGCACCTTCCACTGCAGGGCCAACAGCCTCCCTGCCACGCTTCAGGTTCCCCGGTTGAGACCCCGTTTATTCAAATACACCTGCTGAGGGCATTGAGGTGCAAAAACAGTTAAAAGCTCCTTCCCAGAATTGCTATCTGCAAGCTCTGCTCCTTGTTACCAGCTGGATTAATTACTGGTCCCAGGGAGTTCAGCGGCTCGAGGCACTTGTTAAGGAGGGTTTGCCTTGAATCCACCAGGGAGACAATCAGCAGCGGCGTCACAACCTGCTCCAGCACGAGGACTTCTCTAATTAGTGCCGTAACGAGACCTCACCCGGACAGCTCAGAGGGCTCTGACACAGGCTACGGCACCGAGACAAAGACCCTGCATCTCTTGGGGTGCCGCTGGGAGGACCCACTTCATCCGTGGGAGCCACATGTTCTGTTGGCTCCATCCACGAACCAACCAAAAATCAACCTCTGCTAAAAAAACCCCATAATTTGGGGGTTTTTTTGCTCCAATTCGCACAGTTGCCAGGTCTGGAAAGGGCTCTCATAATTTCTAGCATGAAGGGTTTGAGAGAAACTGTGAGAAATGTTTCTTTGACACCCTTTGGGTACACAGACCAAGTGTCTCCTAAGTTTTAACATCAAACTTAAGTGGTACTGAGCTAATTGCGACGGCCCAAAGCACAGAAAGTGGTTTCTACAAGGGAGCAAAACCCATTATGGGAATTTTCTACCTGTCCCCACAGCTCAGCCGCAGGATCTCCAAAAAGCAGCACCCGGGAAAAGCAAAGTCAAGTCCACGCAGGACCTCAAAGTGGGAGAGGGCAAAGAAGCAACGGCAGCAAAGCACCCAGGTATTTTGTTCGCTGGCCCTTCTTCTTGCCACAGCCAATTTTAGACTAAACGTTCTTCGTGTTTAAAAGTTCCAATTAATGTTTAAACACTCAGATTAAAAAGCCAGGCATCTGTCAAGGCAGCGACCAGGCTGTCACCGTGAGTTTCCTGCTATGAAAACCCAACATGGCCCTGCCCAAACTCTGCGAGGTCTCGCTGCTGGGTGGTTTCTAGCAGGATGGATGAGAGCAGGGTTTGCTGCTCTCTTAAATCCATCATGGTAAAGTCAAGGCATAGGGTCAGCTGGGTGCCTTCAACAAGAAGTGACAGCACTCAGCAGATATGGTAGTCTATGCCCAGCCACGGGAACCCAACCCAACATTAACCACTTGGTCATCAGGAGGTGCTGTGGGTCTCCCCATGGAAGCATCTGCTCACAGATTTACTCTTTATACAAATCCTTCTTCTCTTCCACCCTTAAACCATGCTCAAGTCGTAAGAATGAGTGAATAGTTCTAATGTTTTGGAGGGGCACATCAGGCAACCAGCCCGTCCCTCTTGGGATCACCATCTTCTAGCAGAGTTTGGAGATCTGAGTGCTGGACACAACTACTTGTTCTTTCACAAAGGCAGAGAATCACAGATCACATGAGGTTGGAAGGGACCTCTGGAGATCATCCAGTCCAACCCCGCTGCCAAAGCAGGTCCACCCAGAGCAGGTTGCACAGGTACATGTCCAGGCAGGTTTGGAATGTCTCCAGAGAAGGAGACTCCACCACCTCTCTGGGCAGCCTCTGCCAGCGCTCTGCCACCCTCACACCAAACAAGTTTGTCCTCACGTTTAAGTAGAACTTCTTATATTCAAGTTTGTGCCCATTTCCTCTTGTCCTGTCAGACAAGGCACAAAGCAGGCTCTGAGCTTAAATGCTGTAAAAGCAGGCATTATATAAAAAAAGTATACACTCATCCCTGCATCCAGCACCTTGGAGGACTCACCACCCTTCCCACTGCTGGAGCAACCATCCCTTTGATAGAGCTCAGCTGAATGGGGGACCCAATTCCTAACCCTGGGTTCCCTCCACTGCACAAGAAGGATGCTCCCTCTGCCCCACACCAAGGACCTGCTGGGAGAGCAGAAACACAGGTTGTCCCCATACCACACCTCTGACACAGACCAGAAGGGAGCACCAGCACGCTTTGTATCCAGGCAATGGGGTCTCCAGCACCACAGGATCATCCCTACCTCTCCATGAAGGGGATCCGACCGCCACAAACTGACTTTAGTCACCGTTTTGCAGTGCTTGGCTTCTCCTCCATCCAAACTGTTACGAGCATAGAGATATCTGCTGCTTGTGCTAAAGCTTCTTGCAGGGCAGTACACAACCACACATCAATCACAGAATGGTTTGGGTTAGAAGGGACCTTAAAGACCATCCAGTTTCAACCCAGACACCTCCCACCAGACCAGGTTGCTCCAAGCCCCCTCCAACCTGGCCTTGAACCCCTCCAGGGATGGGGCAGCCACAGCTTCTCTGGGCAACCTGAGCCAGGCTCTCAACACCCTCATAGTGAAAAATTTCTTCCTAATTTCTCATCTAAATTCCCCCTCTTCCAGTTTGAAGTCATTACCCCTCATCCTATCAATCCATGCCCTTGTAAAAAGTCCCTCCCCACCTTTCCTGGAGTCCATAGTCCCTTTAGGAACTGGAAGGGGCTCTAAGGTCTCCTCTAAGTCTTCTCCAGGCTGAACAACCCCAACTCTTTCAGCCTGTCAAGATGATTTTTGAGAGGCCTGGATAAACTTTGTTGGCTTGTGTAAGCGGACTGCAAATCATGAAGTTTAAAAACCATCAGATTAAAAGGACAAATCACCTGTTCAGCAAAGTCTAAACAAATTCTAGTGACCTCAGTGAGAGCAGACTGAAGCATCGACCTCAGTGTTACCCAACCTTACTCCTTAATCATATCAGAGAGCAACTGAGAACGAGTTTAGGGGCAAACTCAGCTCTGAGGCAGAGTGTCCACGTAGCTGAAATCCAGAAAGCGAGGAGATTTCTCTGTGTCATGGCCGTGGGGTAAAAGCCCCACTGCAATACAGGGTTTTTTTCTGCACAGCCAAGGTGGGTGACGCTCTCCATGAGCAAGTTTACAGAAGCATCTTTGCCCGGGCTGGTAAAGGCTTTATTTCCCTCAAGACCACCAGGGAAGCAGAGCAATTAAGAGGAGAGTTATTTTCATCTCCTCGTTGAGGAGCTCACGCCTCCACCACCTGCCTGCTGACACCTGCAGCTGCTGAATGCATGGGCCTCATTTTTCCACTCCCCATCACACACCTCTTAATTGCGGCTGCCCAAGTTATATTTATAAATATTTCGGTTTTCCATAGGGCTTAGTGCACCTTTAGTTGAAAAACCTCGTTTCTTGTTAACGAATGCAAAGAACTACATTGGCAGTGCTGGAAATCAAGGTTCCTACATAAAAATGATGGCACCTCCAGCAGTGCGGTAGGTTGCAGCGATGCAGGCTCAGAGTTACCATCCACTCTCTCCAACAAATGTATTCCAAATCACAATTGTGGCCAAAAAAACCCCCCACCCAAGCCAGCATGGTGTCCTCATTGCATTCAGCATCTCTGTGCTTTGTTTCTATTTAAAGTTTGCCCCCAAATTTGGCAAAAACTCTACAGCAGCTGGATGCTTTCAGCAACGAAACCATCTCCCAAGCACCACATGCAGCATCCTACTCTTTGAAACTTTTCCAAGACAGGCAGACCTACTGGGTTGTGGAAATCCACCCAGGAGTTGCAGTCCTGTCCTTTAAATCTGGTGCTCTGTCCCCAGGTGGCCTGCAAGTCATTCAAAGACCTCAAAAAAAATTTTTTAAAGACATTTATAAAATGTCATCCCTATAAGATATGTGGGGAAACCGAGGCAGCACTGCGTGCCCACAACACGGGCACATACCACAGTGGCTGGGCTAACTGGGACAGCGATGGTTAGCCAAATGGGGCACAAAGAGCATAGACACTCTCCACAGATCAGGAGAAACCTTCACAAAGCTGTTTCGAGTTACCACATTGCACTAAAATAGGGCTACTCCTAATAAGATACTTGTTTTACCACTACGCACCATGAGAGAACACGGAATAAGAGGCTCTACGTTGCTACGCTCTTGCATCAGCTGTTTATACACTTGATCATAGACCGGTTTGGGTTGGAAGGGACCTTAAAGATCATCCAGTTCCAACCCCCCTGCCCTGGGCAGGGACACCTCCCACCACACCAGGTTGCTCCAAGCCCCCTCCAACCTGCCCTTGAACCCCCCCAGGGATGGGGCAGCCACAGCTTCTCTGGTCAACCTGGGCCAGGCTCTCACCACCCTCACACCAAACAAGTTCTTCCCCACAGCTCAGCTCCATCTCCCCTCTTTCGTTGTCAAACCCTTCCCCCTCCTCCTATGGCTTCCCTCCCTCATCAAGAGTCCCTCCCCATCTCTCCTGGATCCCCTTGAGGGACTGGAAGGGGCTCTAAGGTCTCCCCGGAGCCTTCTCTTCTCCAGCCTGAACCCCCCCAACTCTCTCAGCCCCCCCTCCCAGCAGAGGGGCTCCAGCCCTCCCAGCATCTCCGTGGCCTCCTCTGGCCTCGCTCCAACAGGTCCATGTATCTCCTGTGCTGAGGAGGTGATGACCAAAGGTCCTGCAGAACATGGAGAATAAAAACCATTTCTCATCTAACAGAGCCACAAGGAGCCTGAGAACACAGGAGTGTTATATGTGGGATGGGGAAAAATGTCCCTGCCAGTAGCAAGTGCCTCAGACTGGGGAGCTGCTTCACACGTGGAAATGGAGAGTGATCAAACCCCAAGGCAACTTGGCTTGGCCAAATCTTTGTGCGAGGTCTCCTGAAGAGCAAAGCCATGTCATGTTCGGAAGAAAAAAAACCTACAACCTTATTTTTAGCTTACCATGAAAAGTATTAGTATTTTATCCACAGAACTCTATGGATATTAGTATTTCATCCATAAAATAGAAGGAGGAAACACTTCAGCAACCTTTGATGTTAAAATATTTAATTTCCAGCTCTATCCCAAACAATAAACAATATGCATTGTAAATCCAGCCGAAGGCTTCTCTGAAGTGAGAGCTTGTCATTTTTACTGTTGCTTTGATGGCACGTGCAGCGTTAACAGCCAAACGGTTGACAGATCTTTTTATTGGCCCTTTTTTTACGTGCACATACTCTGCGCGCTGCAAATCAGAAAAGGTTCTCAGATGTGTTACTGGATTGCAATGACCTCACATCCTGATTTCATTCACCCACACTCATTTCCCCTTCTCTCTCTCTCTCTCTCTCCCATTTCTTTCCACCACTCCACCAGCAACGGCTCATTTGCTTTGTTCCTTCCTCCGAGCCCACGTGCTGGGGATACGAGCCCCTCCAGCTTCACCATTTGCACCGCGCCACTATGGTCTTCCCCTGCCCGAGGAAGTCTCCTACTTCTCTTGCCGTTGCTTGGCTTAATTACTACAACGATGAGGCTATAAAGAAGTCGGATAAACACAAGCATTTTGTTTGCCAGTACAAATGATCTCAGAGCTACATACCTGTCATCTTTTTGCGCCTCTCATTTTACCTCAAAAGTAAAATGTTTCTGTTTTTTACTTTCCCTTTTCCATGGGAAACTGTTAATGATACAAACCAGAGGCTGCCTGTGAACAGCTCTTGCAGACACCACCTTTCACAGCGGCTTAAAAATCTACCAAGTTTTGCCTCACGTTGTCATGGATTAGGAATACAATCTCTTATCAGCACAGCGGATTTCTCTGTAAAATGTTATTAGAAGTGTGAGCTTGTCTGATTCCACTTAAGTAATGGAAATGGTGTTTGAACCAGAATGTGATCTTTATGCTGAGCGTGGAGGAAATCCACACATCTTTGCTCTACTACAACACCTCTTTGTAGGTTGCCCAAAGCCTCTGACCTTTCCATCGCGCTACTCCCTCTGAAGAAACTGGCTTTCAGCATTTAGAATTTGTTGAGGTGCATCAGGCTGAGTGTATCCACAGCCTCCTGCAAAACCGACCTGCCCAAATTCAGGTCCTGCACCCCAGGAGAAGGAGATTTGCCTACAGATGATCCCTCCCACACCAAGGAAGCTTCCCTGGGGTGTTCTCTCCACTTCCTTCTAGCAATGAGGAGGTCAGCAAAAGGCTGGACCTGGAGAGAAGGAGTCCCCCACATTCCTGGCTCCAACAGAATTATTTCACTCAGGGTCTGACCTGGAGTTAAACCATCAGCAAGTCCCACTCTGCTCCAGCAGAAAAACAGAGGAGGGAGCAAACTAGAGCGCACAAGGAGGATAAGCCAAAACAGTACCCCCACAAGCCACCTTCCTGACCTCGGTGCCTAAAAATTACTGCGAAGTGCAGAACAAATAGCTACCCTGTTCATAGTTTATGGGAGGTGACAAAAACAGCTCTAAGGGGACTGCTCCCAGCAGCCTGAGCTCTATTCCTTACCAGCATCATCTAGAAAATAGGCACCAATAACAAAGTGTCACATCTAACTACTATCTGAGCTGTTACAGTCCCACGGGAGAGAAAACATCAAATGCCTCCCCCTGGAGATGTAGACACGAGCTCCACCGCACAATAACAGGATGTGACTGCAAGATGCCAAATCTCTCTCTGGTTCTGCCATCTCTGGGTGCTTACCTGGGTCATCTTGTCCACCGAGACGGGAATGCCATCGATGGTGAGGGGCGGCAACTCCGAGTTAACCTCCTGGGTTGCAGGAGCATGCTCCGCTAGCGCGGACTCCAGGTCTTCCAGAATCATGCTCTTGTACTTGCGTACCTGTGGGGAATCGTTAAGCTCAGGTAAACAAGGTGAGGAGCACCAGGAGAAGGGAGGGCAAGGAGGCAGAGCCAGCCACCTTCCCCAAGGTGCCGCAGAACAGAAGGAACAAACAACGCCACAAATGGCAAGAAAAAAATACCCACTGCCCCCGAAGACTTGGCCACATCGAGGAGCTGATGATGAAACATCAAGTAAGACTGGCAAATGGAAGTATTTACAGGATTAAAAGAAAAGTTCTGAAGCAAGACTTATCATAGGCAGGATCTGTTCTCCATTTACTGTCTGGTCTGCAAGCACTGACAGCTGACCTGAGTCCAAACCTGTCACTACCTGCTCCCTCTGATTTTAAACCCAGAACATTCAACCCTGGTGAGATGTGCTGGGCAACGATAGGACCTCAGTGTTACCTCATGTTCATACCCTCTCTGCTTCTCTTTCCAAAGTTTTAAACACGACCCTCAGATTCCTACCAGGCTTCCAAGACTGCCTGGAGCAGAACGAAACCTGGAGAGAAGGTGAGCAATTTATTACGTAGCTTCTCCCCAAGAAAACCTACCACGTTCTCCAAGGGCGCAGCACCGAATACTTTAAAGACGGGGTTGGGTTTGGAGGGCGAGATGCAGAGGACGATGGCCTGCTGCCCCACTCTGGTGGTGTACTCATCCAGCGTGGCTCGGAGCTTCCTGAAACAGAGACAGAAACCACTGAATTGGCATCGGCTGAAAGCCCAGTAGAAACACAAGCCCTCGCATTGTCAACTCCCTTTATTATCGCAGCTCATTCACAAACCAGGTGAGAAACGGAGCCCCAGCTGGTCAGATCAGCCACGTCTACCGCTCCTTCCTCCGCTCCCGCAGGCCTGCTGTGCTCCCTGCAGTCACCCAGAGGCTCAAATATCAATTATTCTCCCTTCCTTCCTTTTTCCATGGATGTAAAAAATAGAGAAATCACCAGTGCAGCAAAGCTGGGACAGCAAGAGTCTGCACATCTGCTCTGCCACCATCTAAGCGTGTTAGCAATACAAAACTTGTAAGAGCGTAGAGAAGTTGTAAAGAACTTGAATGATTCAACCGAAGGGGATGGCAAACACAGGTTATTTTATGTCCAGCCTCGTAACAGAGCATTGTAATTCTCTAGTACCAAAGGCCTGCCCAAACCCGGACTGTACAGGCTCAACCCGCAACCACACGACAGGCAAGAACCAGAAATATTGCAACAGCCCAGCGCAGGAAAAGCCACGTATTCAGACACCTGCCACATCAGCGAGCCCCTTTGGAATGACCTCTCCGTAGGAAGAAAATGTTCTATCATTTCCTTCCTGCCTCTTATTCACTTTTAAGCAATGCAGGAGGATGTGTCGGAACCGTTGGCAGAGAAAAGCAAGAAAGAAGCAGCAGTCACCAGCAGATAACCTGAGCGCTCCATGAGGCGACGGTTTAGCATCTGCCTCGGTCATTTCAGAACCTGCTGTTAGAAGCAGACACGTTGCCAAAAAAGCACCAACCCCACCAGCAGCTACCACAGAAATCCCCAGAGCCAGAAACTGTAACTTCCCACTCATTCACAGTGGTGTAAATACCAAGCACAAACATGTCAAACTGATCAGAGCGCAAAAAAATGATGCATTTTGTCAGTCACTTGCATGAAGCAAAATGAAGTAGTCGCATGAAGGGAGAAGAATTATTGCCTTTAAAAATAAATTGTTCATATTTTGAGAGAGAAAATAATTTGCTCTTCAGAAATGTTGCAATAAACACGGCTGGGTCTGCAGAGTTGGGAGAGGGAAAACCAGAATGAAGCTACAAAAGAAAGGGGAGTCCACTCCCAGAGAATATTATTTAACATTAACCCTGCTCCACTTCATGCCAGTTCGATGATGCGTAAGGGCTGTTGGGGAACTCAGCGGACGAGTAAGCAGAATCTAAGGAAATCAACTTAAATTTCTCACCAACTTTACAAGAGTTAGAACAGGAGAGAAGGAGAAAAGACGGCACTCTGGCCATCACTATTTCAGCTTGTTAATGTGCATGTAGGAGGAAGCCAGCAAGTAAGGGGGTGACAAATACTCCAACTCATAGAATCATAGAATGGTTTGGGTGGGAAGGGACCTTAAAGATCATCCAGTTCCAACCCCCTGCCCTGGGCAGGGACACCTCCCACCAGAGCAGGTTGCTCCAAGCCCCCTCCAACCTGGCCTTGAACCCCTCCAGGGATGGGGCAGCCACAGCTTCTCTGGCCAACCTGGGCCAGGCTCTCACCACCCTCACAGTGAAGAATTTCTTCCTAATATCTACTAAGCAACTCTTGCGAGATAACCCTGTTAAATCCAAAAACAGTTTAAAAGGCAAAAATTGCCTTGTTCCAAAACCCATTAAATAGTTCCAGCTGATATTTACGGATGTTTCCTGAGGATGGAACCGCAGGTGATATCTCCAGGCTTGCGGGATGCCTGAGCAGCCACTGCAGCAGCAGCGCTCCGAGGTGGCCATCAGGTGGGCAGACAGCCTCAGAGCACCTGGAATGCAGCACCCGAAGGGCTACGGAAGTTCAGTGTCTACAGAGCACGTTTCTAAAGCCAAACAAAGTGTTTCAGCTCTGGCAGGCACTTCCCCTCGATTATTGTCCCCCTACATTCTGCACTACAGGCTGGGTCAGCCTTTAGCGCGGAGCTCACACAAGGGGCTCTGCTGGCAAAGGAAATTCAGGTACGAACACACTAAATTTATTTACAGGATCATTTCATAACGCAGAAAAAACTTTTTTTTTTTTTTGTGAGGTAGATATGTCTCTCATGCCACTGCAGAGCTGTCCAGTTTTGGGCCCCCTACCACAAAAAAAAGACATTGAGGGGCTGGAGCGGGTCCAGAGAAGGGCAAGGTAGCTGGTGAGGGGTCTGGAGAACAAGGAGAAGGGTCTGGAGAACTTCTGAGGGAGCTGGGGGTGTTCAGCCTGGAGAAAAGGAGGCTGAGGGGAGACCTTCTCGCTCTCTCCAACTCCCTGAAAGGAGGGTGTAGCCAGGGGGTGTTGGTCTCTTCTCCCAAGGAACAGGCGATGGGACAAGAGGAAACGGCCTCAAGTTGCACCAGGAAAGGTTCAGATTGGATATTAGGAACAATTTTTACACCGAAAGTGTTCTTAAGCCTTGGAATGGACTGCCCAGGGCACTTGTTGAGGCACCATCCCTGGAGATATTCAAAAGACAAGTAGACAAAGTGCTTAGTGACATGGTTTAATGATGTTTTTTTTATCAGAGTTAGGTTGATGGTTGGACTAGATGAACTTAAAGGTCCCTTCCAACCTGGACAATTCTATGATTCTATGATTCTCAGGCCAGCTGCTGTTAATGCCACTTGGAATATCTTGCAAGGCAATGTTACTGTGACAGATTTAACGTGTGACCAGTTGGGGTTAAAACAGAATGGTGGATTCCACGGAATGGCCATGTACCTAAACGGGGTCTACAGGAGAGCTAGGGAGGGACTCCTGATGAGGGAGAGGAGCCATAGGAGGAGGGGGAAGGGTTTGACACAGAGAGGGGAGATGGAGATGAGATCTGGGGAAGAAATTATTGACTTGTGAGGGTGGTGAGAGCCTGGCCCAGGTTGGCCAGAGAAGCTGTGGCTGCCCCATCCCTGGAGGGGTTCAAAGCCAGGTTGGAGGGGGCTTGGAGCAACCTGGTGTGGTGGGAGGTGTCCCTGCCCAGGGCAGGAGGTTGGAAGTAAGTAATCTTTAAGGTCCCTTCCAACCCAAATCATTCTATGATTCTATGTCAGTCCTGGTGATCATATCACATTAGAGATGAGCAGAGCTGCAATTGAACCCCTTTCTGCAAACTAAAACATAGCTCTTAGGTTCCAGAAGAGATGCTCTCAAAAAAAAAGACCCCAAGCTGGGCAACTTCTGGACAGCACGTGGTCTCATCACGCTCGGTGGAGACAGATGGAGGTGTCAGAGCGAGGTGTCAGAGTGCAGGAGGGAGTCCTTACCGTAGCAAACGTGTCTGCTGCCTCTTGCGGATCGACGGGTTGGATTCAAAAACGTGTGGTCGCTTCCGTTTTTTTCCCGTTGCCACGGCAGCAGCTGCCGCCATCCCCACAGGGCCTGGAAATCAAACCACAAAGGGTGAATGGGCACACGCAGCTCAGGAACTGGCCAGGAAGGACACTGCCATTGCCCCTCTCCACCCTCTCACCAAGGAATGGGTCCCAAGGACCACCCCACTGGACCAGAGCGACCCAAATTCCCTTCTGGGTTCCCCAGCAGCTGGGGTCCGTCCTCTCTGGCATCAGAGAGGTCCATCCCCCAGTCTGGCAAGTCCCAGCTCGGTCCCAGGTGAAAGTCACACATTTCAGTGCAGAGTTTTCCTTAAAATCCCATAATTATGCATTTTATCTTCCAAATACACTGAAAAACTCTCAAGTACACCAAGACTTTAAATAACTGACTACAACCAAGGTGGTAGGGGAGAAGAGACTGGGTACAGTGCCATGAACCCCGCTTGGACACCTCAACCTCAACACCGCGGTCGGTGGGCGAGGCGGCGGGCAGCAGCACCGGCAGCTGCAGCTTGTGGGGCGCGACAGGAGGTGGGGGGAAAAAAAAAAAAAAAAAAAAAAAAAGAGACACACAGCACCACGCAAAAAAAACCTTGAAACCAACACACAAATCACAAAACAAGTTACTGCTGAAGAGATCATATCAAGTCATGGTTGGGACTCGGTCAAAGGCCATTAGAAAAAAAACCTGTGGGTACCCAGACAGAGGCCCCACACAAACATGCAGGCACCCAGGCAACTGGTTGTAATGAGTGCTGGAACCTGGCAATGAGGGATGATAGAGACAACAACTGTGTGAGGTGTGAGCAGATTAATGATCTGCTCCACATGGTGGCTGAACTAAAGGAAGAAGTGAATAGACTAAGGACCATTAGGGAGTGTGAAAGGGAGTTAGATATGTGGCATCAGACTCTGCAGACCCCCGTAGCAGAGGGAGGTGACACAAGGAACAGAGAAGAATGGATACAGGTGCCTGTTGGAAGAGGCAAGGTTAACCTTTCACAGCCCCCCTCATCTTTCCATTTGCCCCTGCACAACAAGTGTGGGGCACTGGAGGTTGAAGGTGAAACAAACAAAAAGGCAGAAGAAGCACCACCCAGGGTGTTGCCCAAAGCAAAGCACGCTCCCTCTCGCACCAAAATCGAAACCTCTACCCTAAAAAAAGAGAGGAGGGTAATTGTCATTGGTGACTCCCTTCTGAAGGGAACAGAGGGCCCCATATGTCAGCCAGATCCTTCTCACAGGGAAGTCTGCTGCCTCCCTGGAGCCCGCATCAGAGATGTAACCAGAAGGCTGCCTAGTCTGCTACAGCCCTCTGACTACTACCCCTTAGTAGTTATGCAGGTGGGAAATGATGAGGTCGGTACTGGAAACTTAAAAACAATTAAAAAGGACTTTAAGACATTGGGGAAAATGGTTGAGGGA
>QJSC01001654.1:63289-86694 GCA_003697955.1 Calidris pygmaea
TATGAGGGTGGTGAGACACTGGAACAGGTTGCCCAGGGAGGTTGTGGATGCCCCATCCCTGGAAGTGTTCAAGGCCAGGCTGGATGGGGCCTTGAGCAACCTGATCTAGTGGGAGGTGTCCCTGCCCATGGCAGGGGGGTTGGAACTAGATGATCTTTGAGGTCCCTTCCAACCCTAACCATTCTATGATTCTATGAACTACAGCATCAGGAGATGAAGACTTTCCCCAGGGATTAACAACCAGCCCTGATGGGCAAGAAATTGTAAATCCAGAGTCACTAGCATCTTCGTGGAACGGCCCCCCGAGGAACATGGCAGGGCAGAGCTATTGCTTTCGTGATCAAACTCTAGACACGGAGTCTACATAAGGGGAAGTTTCATTAAGTTAATTGGAGGTGAACCAAGTAACACGCAGAGGATTGCGCTTCTATCGGTGATTTCCAGAAATGAGTGGAGGGTCAGAGTCAAAAATCCTTGGGGTCTAATGCAGGCCTTTGACTCCTGAGCAGATCTCAGCTGCTCTGTGTGTAGTTTCTCCCTACATCAGAGGCAAAAGAGCATAAAAACCTCTATATTTTTTGTGTTTAACAAAGATGCAGCTACTGGGTCGGTGGAAGCTGGTAGATGACAACAAAAGTAGCATCCAATGACAGGTTTTCTCTAGGCAGCTGCTCTGGGAGATAGGACAGGGTAATGGACAGAGCTCTGGGTGACCCTACAGAGCCAGGTTTTGTTAATCATTAACGAATTACCCAATTGCTACCCACGATGGGCGCAGCAAGCGCTGCTGCATACTGCTCCAATGATCCTGTGCTTGTGAAAACAGAATAAAAACATTGCCTTTTGGGCCAAACATTTGCTCTGGAGAAGTGAGGAAGGGCCACGCTGGGCTCTCGGGCAAGCTTTGGGCTGAATGTGCCAGCCCATGCCATTAACTACAGTCGCAAGTCCAGGGGTGCCCACCCGACCCTCCTGCAACCACCACTTGGGACTGAAAAGCTCATGTGCTGGAAGGGAAGGGGGAAATTAAAAAACCTGCAGGAGCTGGGGTTGGAAAATGAATAGACAGAGGGCACGGGACGCTCAGTGTGGTGGCGGAACTTCACAGGGTGGGTCAAGCACATCAAGAGCTTGAAAAATTCCTTCAGATAAAGTCTGATGAGGATTCGCACAAGTCTGTGAGTGCTTATTTATCGCTGCTTTTTTTCTACTAGTGAGGTAGATGCACTACAAGGCTGTCCTGGCTTCAGCTGAGATAAAGTTCATTTTCTTCCTAGTAGCTGCTGTGTTTTGGATTTAGTAGGAGAATAATGCTGATAACATATTGTTTTAGTTGTTGCTAAGTAATGCTTATATTAAGCCAAGGACTTTTTCAGCTTCCTGCAGAAGTCTGAGAGGGAGCACAGACAGGCCAAAGGAATATTCTATACCATAGAAATCATGCTCAGTGTATAAAATGGAGGTTGGCCGGGGGGGCAAGAATCTGTGATTGCTGCTCGGGATGACTTGGGTGATCACTGGACGGTGAGCAACTGTATGACATCACTTACTTTGTATATTCTTTCACCATTGTTATTATTATTAGTTTCTTTTCCATTACTGTTCTATTAAACTTTATCTCAGCCCATAAGTTGGGTTGGTTTTTGTTGGGTTTTTTTTCCTGTTTCTCCTTCTTCTCCCTACCCTACCTGGGAGGGGAGTAACTGAACGGTTCCTAGTTGCCAACTGGGGTTAAACCACAACAAAGGCAAACCTGGAGGACATTTGGCAGGGCCTTCACTGGAAGGAGTTTGCGACTCTGAAATACTTTCCCAGTCCAGATATGCCAGGATCCTTTGTGACATCTCCTCGGGAGAGGCCTAGCACTGAGTTCCCTGGTTACGCAGAGTTGTGTAGCACTCCTGGGTTATTTTTGCTGTTGTTTATATGGGCCTGAAATAAACTGCTCTTTGACATTATTTTAGTTTTGTTATTTGAGGCAGCATTTACCAGGGACTGCTTTTTTTGCACAAACCAGTCTCGTACTCTCAGCACCTCTATATTGCACACGGATAACCCGATGCAAGATACAAGCAGCAGCAGCAGCAGACCCTGAAAAGAAGCGCTAATTAAGCCAGGGCAATATGGAAGGATTCAGAGCATCCTGCGGGGTGACAACATCCCCCACCAACTCTCAAAAGTGCCATTTGCAGCCTCTGCACAAACACGACTTGAGGCGAACGATGCCAGCGTTACCTGCCGCGGCCAGGTGGGCAGTGACCTCGTCGGCAGCCGTGGAGTTGAGGATGTCAGAGTCATCGTAGGAGGTGTCCTCCGGCGAAGACGGGGAGTCCTCGTCCGCGCTCAGCATGCTGTGCTCTGTGTAGGTGGCCACATGGACCTGCTGCACCTGCTGGGCCACTGCGTGGGCCTCGATGGTGGCCATGTGCTCTGTTTGGGTCACCCCGTGTTCTTCCATCAATAGCTACCTTCAGAGGAGACAAAAAGCACAGGAAGGGGTTACTGACACTGACGTGCCATAAGGGATGGCAGCAAAAGGTTTCTGAGCCTCAGGGAGCAGGCTGTGACCAAGAGTGATTGGAGATTACCTCTCCCAGTGGCAGTGGTCTTCTGTGAGAAGGAAATAACGACTACAGCAGGAGCCAGAAGAGAAACCTGAAGTTTAAGAGTCTTGAAAAATCCCTACTTCCAAACTACATGGCACGGCACCCAGAGGCAGTCATCTTGGCTGGGGGAAAGGGCTTTAAGGACCTTGTAGCCCCAAGATTATATAGAATCATGGAATGTGTTGGGTTGGAAGGGACCTTTAAAGGTCATCTAGTCCAACCCCCCTGCAGTAAGCAGGGACATCTTTAATTAGACCAGGTTGCTCAGAGCCTCATCAAGCCTGACCTTGAATGTCTCCAGGGATGTGGCCTCCACCACCTCTCTGGGCAACCTGAGCCAGTGTCTCACCACCCTCATCGGAAAGAACTTCTTCCTAATGTGTGATCTAAACCTACCCTGCTCTAGTTTAAAAACATTGCCCTTCGTTCCATCGCTACATGCCCTTGCAAACAGTCCCTCCCCATCTCTCCTGTAGACCCCCTTCAGGTACTGGAAGGGGGTGTCTCCCAGAGCCTTCTCCAGGCTGAGAATATATATCCCTCACCCATTACATATTAAAAGGTCTGATCAAAGCTGGAGCTTATTTTTGCCACTTCAACATCTAGCTTTCATGGAAGATGCTCAAGGGCGATACACAATCTCTCTTCTCCAGCCTCAACAGCTCAGGACACAAAGGAGGATGCCAGCAGAGAAGTCTACTGGCAGCACGTCGTGTTCTGGGAGACCACTTTTGTTGCATTACTCGTTTGGAGTCCGGAAGCAGGCAAAGTCATTGCAACCCAAACACAAATATTACATCAAGCTTATTTATTTAATGCATCTAGTGGTAAACCACCGAGCGAAGCAGCAGCTCACATAGTCAGCAGGGCACTGGACCACACACCACGAACATAAATCTGTGCAGAAGGAACAAGACAAGAGGCAGGCAGATTATTTTCAGTGTGTGTCTACCATGCGTTTGTGGAAAAGGAACAGCACAACCCTAAGATTTTATTTTCAACCTACATTCGAAGAATTTGCACGTCAACCCTCAAAAATCAATTCCCCAGAACTCTCAGGGCAAACAGCAGAAGGAAAGAGACGATCAGCTGTAGGGAACAATAAAATACACTCAGCAAATTCTGACCCCGTAAGTATAGATACTGAATTTAAAGCTCTTGACTGACCCCCTCTTCATGGAAACCTGCTTAATTTCATCAAGAGGAGAGAGATGGGAGCACAGACACAGACCACAGAGTCGTCTCAGATCCATGGCTGAGCAACTGCTCTACAAACTCAAAGTGTACCACCACACACAAATATGTCCTTCAAAAGCTTTCAACGGCTTCTATTACCTGTATCATGCCATAAATATGACACTTTGCAAATCATCAACATGAAAAAATCCTCAGTCTGGTAAAATAATCACCAGGCTTCTACTGAACACAAAAACCGCATCCCGATGACCAAACCATGGAATGCCATGGTGGGATCGATGAGACACTGGGGCCCAGACCAGGAGAAAGCACTTTGTCAAGATGGTTATTTTGACCAAAGTAACCAATAGTCATACACCAAGAAGGAGCAACTAATCGAGATGGGGCAATAGCGACTATTACAAAGGTGGGATGCTCCATAGAAGAAATGGAGAAGAACAGAGGACACCTCAGCTGAAGCTGCGAATATATGGGCAAACAGGAGTAGAAGATTAGCTGGGAGGCAGAAGGAGGTTAAAGGAGAGGACCAGAGTCTTCCTCTGAACTCAGGAGAGAGTATAAAGGGAAAAAGCATAATCAAAGCTGTGGAAAAAGTATTGTTTGCAGCAGCAGCTCAGAAACAAGGAAGCGGTTGCCATAGTCCAGACAACAAATGAACAAAAAAGTAGGGTGGGGAGTGACTGGTATTTAGATGGGTTTATTTCTACCTCAAATCTACTGACCAAAGAGCCGAAATACAACAGATTTTATTATTATTTTTTTTTCCCCATCACCATCTGGTTCCTAAAGGCTTGTTTCCACGTGGCTCAAAACATCTTCTGCAACTCAGTGAACTGAACGTTACGCACATTTATAAAACCGTTCTTCCAAAGGCAGTTCCAACTTGAAGATAACAAAAATAGGGAGTCCTGTCCATTTTAGAGAGTCCTGTCCTCAACACAGGACCCTTTCTAAAACCGTTTTCCGTGTTTGACTGAAGTGCATCTGTTTTTACAGGGAACAAATGCTGCATCTCAAATCCAGGGAAAATATTCCCCGTGCAGCACGAAGAGAAGCTTCCCGTTCAAATGCCGGGCATGTACGTTGTTGAGCAGGGGGTGAGATGAAGCTTCTGATGTAGCAGCAGAACCAAGATATTGAAAGGAGACTTGGAAAGTCATAGAATCATAGAATGATTTGGGTTGGAAGGAACCTTAAAGATCACCTACTTCCACCCCCCTGCCCTGGGCAGGGACACCTCCCACCACACCAGTTTGCTCCAAGACCCTTCCAACCTGGCCTTGAACCCCTCCAGGGATGAGGCAGCCACAGCTTCTCTGGCCAACCTGGGCTAGTGCCTCAAAATGGTGTGGATGGGAGACTAAATTCCATCTGGGCCACAAACAGATGTTTTCAAACTTCTGTTTTCTAACCAGGCATGTGCTCGAGGAACTCAGGTCTGCGGGACAGAAGTGCTGTTGTCAGACTGTTACGAACCTCCTGAGGTTACGGCTATAGCCAAATCACCTCCAAACTCCCAATCCTCCCTAGAAGGCTGCTAGAGTTAGATGTTGCTGGTGTGCAACCCTGTTTACAACTCAGATTGTAATATTAGAATGATCCAAAAATAGCAGTGATTCAAATACCGCCAAGTACGGACGGGACCAAGATGCTGAGGTACGTTGACGCAAACTGAAAATTTCTGGTTGAAAGGGAAAAAAAAAAAAAAAATCAGCCATAAACTTCCAAGGAACTTATTTTGCCATCACCATAGAAAAATGGGGAGGAGGGAAAAGAAAGAAAAAAGATTTCTAGCAAAACCTTCATGAAATAGCTCAGCAGGCCAGGTCTTTCCCAAATCACGTTTTTTCTGAAAGGTGTTTTTTTTCATGTCACTGCTTTTCTCAATGGAGCAATACAACTTTAAGTATTTTTCCTTTAAAATTTATTTATCCACAGAAAAATACCATGAGAATATAGTTGACAAAGCACAGTAACCTTCTAGTTCATCAGGAGACAAGACTGCCAGACAACGGATGCTTCCAGTATTGTTTCCTTCAGAAGGAAACCTGCTTGAATCAAGAGGTGGTCTACACCTAACGCCACTAAAAACAATGCTTTTTTTTTTTTTCCATAAATAAAATTAGTAGCAGACTGAAATGATGCATTTCTGAGTCAGTGAGTGGACAGCTGGGTGAGCAACAGCAATACTCCTCATGGGAAACTATGAAAATTTAAACACACATGCATTTGGTCTAGTTTTCAGGGGAACACATCCTACTTCAGTGAACGGTGCCTGATTGAATTTTTGCTTATAGCTGTTGCCAAAAATGCCATGACTGGGACAATCAACAGCAAGGTCATTGTGTTTATTTAAAAATGAAGCCCACTTGATTCAAACAACGTCTAATAACCATCAATCTACTACAATCTCTTTTCTTTCTCCATGGCCTCCCCTCCAAAGGAGTCCAAGGTACGTGCAACGTCTGAAGAACACTTGCTTCCTTGGTAGCACTATCAGATTTCCTCACTTTTAAGCTTTCCTGCCTTATAAAAGTAGGTATAAGCTGAAAAGAAAAAGGCAAGAAACTACTACAGCTCTTCAGTAAACGGCACAGCCTGCCCAACTGCACACGCAGCACCAACACAAGCTCCAGTAATTCATTTCCAAGTTGTAACTTGGATTAATTCTAGTTTAACTTGAGAGTTGGCTTCATTCAATGCAGGTTTTCTACTTTTCCAATTTCTGCGCTATTTTCATACCTGCACATTGTCCTCCCAGGAAATTTCCAAAGGTCTCCAGAACCATACAGAATCACAGAACAATATAGGGTTGGAAAGGACCTCTGGAGATCATCTAGTCCAATTCCCCTGCCAGAGCAGGTCCACCCAGAGCAGGTCCCACAGGAACGCATCCAGGCAGGGTTTGAATGTCTCCAGAGAAGGAGACTCCACCACCTCCCTGGGCAGCCTCTGCCAGGGCTCTGCCACCCTCAAAGAAGTTGTTCCTCATGTTTAGATGGAACTTTCCCATGTTCAAGTTTGTGCCCGTTTCCTCTTGTCCTATCACTGGGCACCACTGAAAAAAAGACTGGCCCCATCCTCCTGACACCCACCCTTGAAGTATTTATAGGTATTGATGAGATCCCCCCTCAGTCTTCTCTTCTCCAAACTAAAGAGACCCAGCCTTTCCTAGTAAGAAAGATGCTCCAGGCCCTTCATCATCTGCATACACTGGAAGGCACGAAGCCTTATCTTTGAGTGTCGAGATCTTGGGTAGTTATTTAGATATTGAAATTATTCCCACAGGTTTCCTGCTCCAAGTCAAGCTTTGTGGGCAAACGCCCTGACTGGCAGCTTCTGCTGGTGATTACCAACCTGGTGATATTGTTGTTGCCCCAGCAGCAAAGCATCTGAAGGGTCTGTATTTGGATTTGAACAGAGCATGAAAGGAAAGTTGTTCTTGATTAATTTTACAGTCATCATTCCAGAAAAGGAAAGTTTATCCTTGTTTTCCTTCAGAAACCAGAACAGTTTCAGGTGTAAGGAAACCCTAATGATATGATGATGCCTGCAAAGACATTTCCTGGTAGCTGTAGCTTAGTCCAGAAGCCTTGGATGACAGCCAGAAGTATTTTTAAAGTCATTTAAAGTGCTTAAAAAATATATGAGGATAAAGTCCCTCTCATCACAAAGTGCAGTTGCTTCATGACTGTGTCAGAGGTTCCTTTGATGTACTGTCAACTCTGATCAATGGCTGTTGACACCATCACTGGAAAAATCCCAGATGCAGGAGGAGCAGATCAAGCTAAAATAGCAGAAGCTGTACCGCTCAAACCAGCAGAAACAATCAGAAACTGCACATAAACCCCATAAATTCTACATTACATTTAAAACCACGTGGATTAAAATGAAGGTCTCGCCTGCTCAGCGTAATCTGTGGTGTGAATATAAAGAGATAGAACTCAACCAACACAAAACCATGTGGGTTATGCTACTGTAGAAATTGTCCTCTACCCCATGCCATCTACTTTAATGTTACTTCACGGGTGCTTTAAACCAAGCCAAAAATAAAATGTCTACATCAGAAAAAATGATGAGGTTCACCAGCATGACTGGAAAAACTCTCTTCCACGGACGAGGCCTGGAATTATTTTTATCCTTCAGACCGCCAAAGTGGTTTTACTTCAGATGCTGTAGAAGCACAAGGCACTACCCTCAGAGAGTCAGAGACTGGGCATTTATCTGCTGGCATTTCAAATCACGCGGCCATTTTTACCAACTCATCCAACACAACACCTAATTCATCCAAAACCCTGTTCAGATTAATAACAAATAAAACAATCGCTAGGTCTCACTTCTTTGGCAGTTTAAATAGTTTTAAAAGGATGCAAAACATGGGTTATCTGAAGCAAGACTAAAAGAAAAGGGCTGAAACCCAGAATATTTTGATGGAGACCTGCACAGCTTGCTCCTGCCACGTGTGCTTATATCCCTCCTAAGAAAGCAGCTACTGCACAAAAAGGAGCTTGGGGAACCCAAGGGCATAGGTTTGGAATGAAAAGAGCATAAATTTAGACCTGAAATAAGGGATAAATTCTTTACTGTGAGGGTGGTGAGACTTCTCCCAGAGAAGCTGTGGCTGCCCCATCCCTGGAGGGGTTCAAGGCCAGGCTGGATGGGGCTTGGAGCAACCTGGTCTGGTGGGAGGTGTCCCTGCCCAGGGCAGGTGGTTGGACTAGATTATCTTAAGGTCCCTTCAACCCAAACCATTCCATGATTCTACCATTCTGAAACAAGTTGGGAACAGCTAACGGCATCGTCAACATCCCAAACGCCAAATATAAAGTTCTCATGTTCAAGTTTTGCAACCAGACTTTCCTTCTGAAGAACACCATAAGGGAAGAATCCACCTGAATTCTGTAATAGCATTCTATAAGTATGGTATTTTATAATTAAACTGCAAGAATTAGCAAACCATCAATAGCAGAGGTCAACTCACACACATCCGGCTCAGTGTGCTACAGCACAACCTTTCCTTACCAAAGGTTTTAGGGAAGAATGAAATCCCACCCCAGCCAGCTGCAGGGCACATCTGCACAGGGGAACTAATTTTATTTGATGGACATCCCGAGTTCAAGCAGCAGCTCTGCCTTCTCCGGTGGTGTAAGTAAGGATTTAGAAATTGCCAAGGAGGAATACTTCACCCATAACTGCTTAATGATACGGTTTGGTGATGGTTTTTGTCAAGGTTAGGTTGATTGTTGGACTTGATGATCTGAAATGTCCCTCCCAACGGAGACAACTCTATGATTCTATACTTTTTCAGAATCCACTTTAATAAGTGAGGAATGTCAACAATTAGTTTAATAGATACATTAACCTTTTCAGCTCCAGGTATCATCCTTGTTTCAGGCTGGTCAGGTCATTGACCCTCTTCTCATCCCCGCGATGAGACTCGGGAGAAAGGCTCCATTACACGACCCACCCAGTGTCCCCTAGAGAACTGGCCTTGAATTACTGAAAAGATCTTAAATTTACATGATGCAGGAAAAAACCAAGACCAGGCTGAATAGGGCTTTGAGCAACCTGGTCTAGTGGAAGGTGTTCCTGCCCATGGCAGGGGGGTTGGAATTGGATGATCTTTAAGGTCCCTTCCAACCCAAACCCACTCTATGCTTCTATGAAACTGGACACAATGGGAAGCCACAGTGAAAAAAGGGGGAATAAGCTTACATCAGCTCATGTCTATGACTAAAACCAGCTGGCTGGCATCACAGAACGATATGGGGTTGGAAGGGACCTCTGGAGATCATCTAGTCCAACCCCCCCTGCCAAAGCAGGTCCTCCTAGAGCAGGTTGCACAGGAACGTGTCCAGGCAGGTTTTGAACATCTCCAGAGAAGACGTTCAAAGCTTCAAGCTTCTCCTCATCCTCCTTGCACCTAAATACCAGGGGAGGCAATTCTTCACCTACAGAGGTGCATGCAGAGGTCTCAGCTGATGCCCAGAGAGGCCCAGCTCCCCACAGCACAGATGGGTTGTTATAAAAGGCAGGAAAAAGGTACAAATCAGCCTGGTAGCCAGTGATGGACCCACCGAAACACCAAGAAGCCTCATGACTTGCAAACGCTCTCTTGTAGAGGAGGGTTTTCCCAAAATCCATGCCTTGTATTTGGCATATTGTAAAATAAAGAAAGGAGAAAGTGAGAGACCAGCCAACGTTGTGATCGCTTGGTTGGCTCAGGGGCCATCACATGTTCCTGGGTTGTCTGTTGGTTTTTTTAAAAATTTGCTTTGCTTTTTAAAATTAAATAATTTAGGACTCATTTCATAGAATCATAGAATTGTCTAGATTGGAAGGGACCTTTAAGATCATATAGTCCAACCATCAACCTCAATGATTAAAAAAAAAAACATCACTAACCCATGTCACTAAGCACCATGTCAACCATTTGAGAAGGCCAATTCTACATACCCACTCTCAAGAATAATCCCTCTGCCTCATTTTCTAATTTCTTTCAAAGGACTGGAAACGCTCCTGTTTTGGTTTTTTTTTTTCCCTTTGGCAGCCCGTTTTCTGTTTGATCCCCGCAACGGAGTAAGAACCAATTCCTTATCGGCAGCCCTGCTCCACACAGGAACTCAGCACGTAGTACTTTGTCTGCCGCTGCGCAGCGGTCTGGAGACCAGTGTAAAAAGNTTTTTTTTTTTTTTTCAAGAAAATGTGCAACACCTCCTCCCTTTCTTCCACTCTTTTTGTAAAGTTGACAAGCATCTGGAGTTTAATATGCCCTTAATGGATTCAAGCCTCCGCTGTAAATAAGTCGTTTGCTTTGCATTAAACAACCGGCACCACACTGGCACTTTTGTTCTGGGAGTCGATTGCGGGGAGTTAATCAACGGGGCTCCTGTGATCCGGGTGTGTTAATTCTCCTGCGGCAGCTCCGTGGGCCGCGGGGTGGCTGATCAGTGGCCGCCTGCTAAGCCCCTTCTTGCAGCTCTCCGGTGGTGTTCAGCCAGCGTAGACCAGCTCCTCTGCTAGAAAATGGGCCTTCGAATCATTTCCTACCTCAGTTCGCTTTTCCCTTTGCCAGAGCTTGGAGAACCACGGTGCTTACTCACTAAATGCTGCTTCTTCACCGATGTTGTGAGAAGGCAGCGATGATGCTCAGCGTTATCCTCCTGCTTGTCTCCATCCTTTGGCCACCATAGTGAGGCAGGAGTGGAGTTTCGCAGGGTGGGTGGCAAAGATGCTGGCGGTGGCACATGGGGGGCTTCACACAGGTGCCCAGGATTTATGCTGTAGTGGGTAAGGTGGACCACACCACCCCGATTTATTTTCACAGAATATGGGGTTGGAAGGGACCTCTGGAGATCATCTAAGTCCAACTCCCTGACAAAGCAGGTCCATCCAGAGCAGGAACGTGTCCAGGGATGTTCTGAATGTCTCCAGAGAAGGAGACTCCACCACCTCCCTGGGCAGCCTCTGCCAGGGCTCTGCCACTCTCACAGGAAAGAAGTTCCTCCTCATGTTTAGATGGAACTTCTTATGTCCCAGTTTGTGCCCGTTCCCTCTTGTCCTGTCCCTGGGCACCACTGAAAAAAGCCTGGCCCCATCCTCCTGATACCCACCCTTTAAGTATTTATAAGCACTGATCAGATCCCCCCTCAGATGCTCTTCTCCAGGCTAAAGAGACCTAAGTCCCTCAGCCTTTCCTCAGCAGAGAAATATTCTAGACCACTCATCATCTTCATAGGTCTTAAGAACTTCATGGTTTTAAGAACTACCAACTGTTTGCAGCTCATCCGTCTCCCTGCCACAGCGACCTTCGTCACCGGTGTCGTCTCACAAGAGGGAGGAATCTGAAATACCTTTGATGATCCAGGCCAACATGACGTGAAGGACTTTTTTTTTTTTTCACTCAACTAGTTTTCATACTTCATGTATTCAGTCAGATTAAAAAGCACTTCCTATGCACTTAATACCTAAGAATGTTTTATTTAAAAAGCTGTTTCAAACTTCCGGCTGTATGTCCAGATAAAACTCCACATTCCCCACGAAGGCAGCCTGGAATAATTCGTAAGCGAAAACTGAGCCAGCAAGAAATAAATTATTTGCCATTTACTAATAAAATCAAATCCTGTTTGGATGTAATTATACCTTTGAAATTGTCCGGTATTGCTTTTTGCTCTTCTGGCACAAAGTCCTCTACTCATTTTTTTAAAGTGAGTACATACATCCCGACACAGCTGGTTTTTAACCAGCACATTTCAACGGTTCCACTAAACATGAAGAACCAACCTCATTCGGAAACAACAGCAACACAAACTAAGAGATCGTCCACCGTGATTTTCACGAGGAGCCATGGCTGAAATGGCTGGTGTTCATCAAACCTCATTAGTCTAAAATAGCCAAAAATGGTCCAGTTTTGGTAGCTCCTCAGATAGTCTGAATTAGAGGACCTGATAACCTCCAGTTGAGGGGAGGAGAGAGGACAACCTCGAACAGAGAGATGGCCAGTCTTGGCCTGGGACTGTTTCTCTATCTGGGACCAACGCTGGCTGGTACCTGGAAGTCACATCTCATGCAGAGATGTCCACTGCCCAGCCAGGCTTGACAAACACGGGCACAGAGCTCTTTTGCAGCATTTCTTGATGATGTTGGTTAAGAAACCACTTCTAAGTGAGACCCGAGATGGCAGAAGGTCTCCACCAGCTGATTACAACTGCACTGGCTTCCACATGTGCAACTTGCAACCCAAAACACACTGGGAACCCTCCATCTCCCACCACTTGGCTGTGCTACGTACTAACAAGCAAGGCCCAGACCTCCTCCTGGTCTTTCCTCCATGGGGAGAAAAGAAAGAGGATGTTCACGTCCTCCCTAGCAGGAGGTTTCAGACTCCCGACAGACAGCAGAGACTTAGCTCTTTCCATGATGTCCATCCATCACGTTCCACTGGTGTCTCTCACTTAAATATCGTTAATTTGCCCTCAAGATAAATTTGATACCATTCTTTTATAAAATTGTGCCTAGAAGGAATTACCACCGTGGGTTTGATAAGAAAACAACACAATTCCTCAGGGACAGGATAGATTCATATCTTAATTATTACCACAACTCATTTAAAAATCCACATTTAAATCCCAAAAATCCTGCATTTCCATGGCTGTGGAAAAAGCCTTCCCTTGAAGCTAACGTCACTTTAGAAGCTGCGGAATCTTTTAGATGGGACTGACTTTCTGGGACTTGAGACGTTGCCTCATCTCAGCAGCAGCAACCGATACCCCACACAAAGGCAAGATAAGACACGCTGGTTGACACCTCTCCTATCAAGATTGAAGTGAACATCTTATTTCACACTGGCTCACAGCGACACGTGGCCGGAGACACGGTAACTCAAGCCCTAAGAGGAACTACAGAAACCAGCTCCCATTCCACAGCGTCCTCCTGTGCATAATGTTAGGATAATGATCCGATTAATTAGGATGGTGGGGGAAAAAAAAAAAAAATTCCCTACGCTACCAGTGTCTGCGTGAAAAGACCCAAAATAAAATTGATTCTAGAAAACAAACCCCAAAGCCCTTCTATTAACGTGAGCTTTTTATCAGCATCTCACATAAAAGAGCAAACACATCACACTGCAGGAAAAACTTCACACGCAGAAAGTCTGGAAAAAAAACAAATAGGATTTTACACAAATTTATTCGGCACACAAAATCCTATTTGCTGCTGAAGTTTCTGCTGAAAGCCACCATTTGGCGATGTGACAGGACATTCATTTCATGATGTACGATGCAATTTGCAACGGGTCCTTTTTTGCAGCTTAACTTCATGTACTTAGCACCAAAAACTGGGGGGAATGTCAGGATGAGGTGGCTTCTACCTGGAGACTCTTCTTGGCCTTCGGCATGAAGGCAATGGAGAGCATTAGGAGGACCTCACCATAACGCTCCACCAAGGTGAGCAGGAGCAGATACCTAGTCTTCCTCCTGCCTGGGCCAGCAGGGAGCAGAAGCAGCACATCGGAGAGAATGTGAAGCTCTCCAGAAAAAAAAAAACAAAACAAACACTTATAAATTACCCCAGCAGCTGAACTGGGCTGGACTGGGTGCCCAAGCAGTTTCTCTTCAGTTGCTCGCCTCAACCACAGCCATGGTAATTGATGGACAGCATATTCAAAGCACAGTATGTACATGCAAAAGGAGTCCACTTTTTTTTCCCAAATTTTAAGCAATTCACTTAAATTAAAATAAAATAAAATACAAAGTACTACAGTGGGATCAGTCCTCCCGATGAAGGCACCAAGGAAAACGGTAGCACAGGTCCAACGTGCGGAAGCCCAGGAGAAGGGCAACCATCGCATCCCAGCCCGTCGGCCAGTGAGTGTAATCCAAAACTGGAAGTCAAACTACACCGTAAAATCGCAAGCCACGGGGGTAGAATTCTCATTTAACATTCCTGTGCCTCCCCCCGGGCTCTGCGGGTTTCACATTAAGCATTTGGGGTGCAATTCGCAGGGGTGACTCTCCCTTACCCGTAACATCTGGGGCAGAACTTTCTTCCCTACAATTTTTTTGCAGGATACGTAGTTCTGACCCGAGTCTGGGAAACGTAACACAAGATAAATGGCATTCTCAAAGGTAATACTTTTGTCAGCTTACACATTCTTTCATTTTATTTAAAGAACCCCACAGAAATCCCAATTTCAAATTATTTTACTTTCCGGGCATAGCCCAGAAGTCATTGTAACAGTGTGTAGCGAGTTTAATCATCTCTAGCCAATACAGCTTTTTTAATTAACACGCAAAAAGCCGTCTTTTAAGAATTACTGACCCAATAAGCACAACTGCCGAGAGAGCTGCTATTTTCCTGATCGCCGACAGCATTCCTGGCACCGCACAGCCCTCGCCCCAACAGGATTACAGCCGAAAAGACAGAGCGCAGCCCTGGCTGGCTGCACGAAGGTGCAAATGTTCCCAGTTTTTAATCCTCTTTTATGGAGGGAGAGGATTAGCGGTTATACTGGACTACCATGGAAAAAAAAACATAATGGAAGTATGTTTTACCAAGGGATTCGAGCAAGAGGGTGACGATGTGACACACCACGGCCTCGTCTAGACCGAGACTCGGAGGTGTGAAGCATCACATTAAAGAAAACATCCTGCATGGATGAGGTCCAACTTGGCCAGATGGATCCCCTTAAGGACTTGGTCCTCACATAGCATTAATTCATAGACTCATAGAATGGTAAGAGTTGGAAGGGACCTTAAAGACCACCCAGTTCCAACCCCCTGCCCTGGGCAGGGACACCTCCCACCAGACCAGGTTGCTCAAAGCTCCATCCAGCCTGGTCCTGAACACCTCCAGGGATGGGGCATCCACTGCCTGGACACTGCCTGGCATTCTGGCTTGTATTAGAAATAGTGTGACCAGCAGAAGTAGGGAGGTGATTATGCCCCTGTACTCGGCACTGGTGAGGCCACACCTCGAGTATTGTGTCCAGTTCTGGGCACCTCAATACAAGAGAGATCTGGAGGTGCTGGAGCGAGTGCAGAGGAGGGCAACGAANACAACTACTTGAAAGGACACTGTAGAGAGGTTGGGGCTGGTCTCTTCTCACAGGTAATTAACGATAGAACGAGAGGGAACGGTTTCAAGCTCCAACAGGGTAGGTTTAGATTGAACATTAGGAAGGAATTTTTCACAGAGAGAGTGGTCGGGCATTGGAATAGGCTGCCCAGGGAGGTGGTTGAGTCACCGTCCCTGGAGGTGTTTAAGGGACATTTAGATGCGGTACTGAGGGATATGGTGTAGGGGAGGACTTTGTAGAGTAGGGTAGATGGTTGGACTCGATGATTCCAAGGGTCTCTTCCAACCTCTATGATTCTATTCTATGATTCTATGACACAGCCCCAACCACATTTAATGATCTAACTTCCACCCTTAAATGGGCCCACCCCTCGTTGACGGTTCTGTTAACGATGCAGTCTTCAGGGAGATCTGCTTGATCCTAAACCCAGAATGAGTTACACCAGTGTGACTGTAACTGGTTTTAGGAAGGGGGGTGCCACCTTCACTGGATGAGGAAGGGAACAGGTATTCAACTGGTGTGCGCAGAAGGTCCCAGGCAACGGACTAAGCAGGGGTGAATTCTCCCAGACCACAAAAAAAAACAAGCAAACAAAAAAAGGAAAAAAACACCCAAAAAAACCCAACCACCAGAACTCTCTCTCTCCTCCTGAGTTTAATACTTTTACCCTTTCAATTAATTTGCCCTCTGATCCTGAAATAGATCCTGAGCAAACAAAAAGATTAGGAACCCAGGCCATTCTGTCTTAAAAAAAAAAAAATTAATAAAAAAAAAAATTAAATCCTGTAGGGAAAATATACACTACAATAGGATTTGTTTCCAAGATCTTATTCTGCCTAAGTTTGGGGTGGTTTTTTTTTCCTACAGCTGTTTAAGCGGAGGGGGTTGTAAATTCACAGGCAGCCTCTGATGTCAGCTACTGGTATCTGCCTTCACACAGGGAAGAATTTGGGGATTCTCCTGCAGGCTCAGGGAAATGCGCATCTCGGGTTACCCTGCAGTGTCCTTCAGGGCGTCCGAGGTGAACAGAGCACAGCGAGGCTGGAGTCTTGCTTCAGTGCCAGTAAAAAATGGGATACCTCCTCCCCTGAGCACCTGGAACTGGGAAAAAGGAAAGGCTGGCTTCCCTCCCAACAGTTTCCTGTGGTTCGAGAATATGCCTGCTCTTTTGCCCCGCAAAAGAGCACACGAGGGGGAAAAACTCCCCAGCAAAACCACTGGAAACCGATGAGAAAAGCCCCTGAAAAGGGAAATGTCACCTCTGTAAAGGAAGCACTAAATGCTCGAGAAAATCCACTGCATGTTCCACTTGCAGCTGCGCATTGTGCAGGATTAAGGTTTGTGTTTTTCTGGGGGGTAAGGGGGGGGGGGGAAGAAAAAAAAAGTGCATCTACAGCTCAACTAGATCAAAGAGATTTGTCCGCGAGTTATTTAAGCCTTAAGTACCTGCACGCTGGATTTTAATGCTGGTTCAATCGCTTTTCTCTCTAGTATTGACAAAGAGCCTCTTTAAGAGGCCACCGGGCTCTCCAAGCGTCCCACTGTCTTCCACAGAGGCAAATCCGAACACTCAAGACTCAAAACACTTGTTAAAAGATGAATCAGGGCTATAAGAATAGGACAAATGAGTTCATCTGCAAATATTCTTCTTACTTTGCAGAATTATTTCCTTCTGTCTCAGTTTGAGAAGGGGCACAGGTCAGTACGGCTCCCAGGAGCGCTACTCCACCACCATCTGAAACTTTCCATGCACCCGGAGAACATCCGAGATGGAGCGACCAGGTTTTCCAGTCCTCACCCACCTGAAATCAGTGCTCGAATGAGGCTTTTCCTGCTCTGAATGCACAGTGGGGTATGCAAATCCCATGGGAATTCAAAGTTTTCAGAGTTCTTGCAAAGCACAACCATGGATTTGAAAATACATGACTGTGCACTGAAAATGGACCGTGAATTTTTATTCGCAGCTACATTTTGTACTTTAGATGTCTTTCATGTTTCTCCACCACCACCTCCATCTACATATGCTTCTCGTTATCAGGGTTTGAGTATTGCAGCTATCACAGCATTTCCTTCTGGAACAAGAGACCCAATTTACTGATTTACCTGCCAATTGCCATCAATACTCACGATGCAGAAATAATAAACCTGAAAAAAAACCCAACTTGCAACACAAAGCAACAATGAGAAGAGCTTTGAATCAGCTGGCTCTTTCTGTGGAGGAAGGGGAGCAGCACTATTTGAAGTCTCTTCACAGAATCACAGAATGATATGGGGTTGGAAGGGACCTCTGGAGATCATCCAGTCCAACCCCCTGCCAGAGCAGGGTCACCCAGAGCAGGTTGCACAGGGACATGTCCAGGTGGGTTTTGAATGTCTCCAGAGAAGAAGACTCCAACACCTCTCTGGGCAGCCTCTTCCAGGGCTCTGCCACCCTCACAGGAAAGAAGTTCCTCCTCATGTTGTGATAGAATTTTTATATTCAAGTTTGTGCCCATTTCCTCTTGTCCTGCGACTGGGCACCACTGCAAAAAGCCTGGCCCCATCCTCCTGACACCCACCCTTGAAGGATTTAGAAGCATTGATCAGATCCCCCCTCACTCTGCTCTTCTCCAGACTAAAAAGACCCAAGTCCCTCAGCCTTTCCTCAGCAGAGAGATACTCCAGGCCCCTCATCATCTTTGTAGCCCTCTGCTGTCCCCTCTCCAGCATTTCCCTGTCCCTCTTCAACTGGAGAGCCCAGAACTGAACCCAGTGTTCCAGATGGGGCCTCCCCAGGGCAGAGCAGAGGGGCAGGATGACCTCCCTCCACCTGCTGGCCATGCTCTTTGGATGCCCCCCAGGATGTCATTGGCCTTCTTGGCCACAAGGGCCCATGGCTCATGGTCATCCTGTTGTCCACCAGGACTACCAGGTCTTTCTCTCCAGAGCTGCCTTCCAGCAGGTCAGCCCCCAACCTGTCCTGGCAGAGGGGGTTATTTCTCTCCAGGTGCAGCACCCTACACCTGCCCTTGTTGAAGTCCATCAGGTTTCTCCTTCAAAAGGGAAATCGGGAGTTAAAAGGTTTTTCTTTGTGCCCAAGAAAGCAGCCGCAGAAGCAGCGGGAGGAGACTCGAATGGCCGACGCCAAAAATAAACTTACGGGGAAAAAGGATTCATTGACACACCGTTCCTCTACAGAGGATGTTGCAAGGTAAATAAAGCCTGGAGACTCCAGGGGTGTGGTCTTGCAAGTATTTTTGACCCAGACTACAGGGAAAAGTTTTCTGAGCCTGGAAGTCACCCGCTACTTGATTACTTTAATTAGATGGTTATGTAATAAACAGTGGGAGGGACTCAGTTTCTTTTGGATAGCGTTTCTTGATCACGCTGGGTGCAAGCAAGAAGCACGATCCATAAATGAGAACGTACTTTCATGTTTTCCTGCTTATTGTATTTGAAGTCAGAGGCAGTTTTTGTAACGGTACTGAAAAAGCACAGTTACCCTCCCAGTCGCTATCAGTCTGCAGCATCTGAGCAATCCATTTATTATTTATAGGCAAGACAGGCAGCACGGAGAGCAAACAGGTAAAATAATTCACACATCTGCCTTACACACGGCCGCACAGAGGCAGAAAGTCATCAACACCCCAGAAAAATAGCGCGAGCGAGGAAGCAGAGGCTCAGAGCTCAGCACCAAGAGCAGAACCCACCTCAGCACACTCCGTACCGAGGAGACACCTACTTCCATCCTCCAGCGCAAAAACAGGCTCTGGTACCCACTGAAAGCAGCACCATCTCTAAGAAAGGATGAAAAACAGGAAGAAAAAGGAGACACTGGACTTCCCAACCCTACAGAGCCGATCCTCAGATGGAACACACCTTCCATCCAAAGCCTTCTAAGAGCCTTCGTACAGCTACGTCTATCCTACAGGAAGAAAAAAAAAAACCCCCAAAAACACAGTATTTCATTGACATCAAAACGTCAATGCGCATCAGGATGCCTATCACTCTCCTACATGCTCCACCAAATATAGCCTCCACCTCCCCGTTTTCCATCCGTCGATAGAAGGGACTCCTTCTCGGAGTTTGGCAGGCGGCTCATCCCCAACAAAACCAGACCAGCCTCAGACAGAAAGTCCTTGCCATCAAGTTCGCATCAGGCGATCCCCAAAACAAAGTGGGTGAGCAGCCCTGATTACTTAGAATCATAGAAACATAGAATGGTTAGAGTTGAAAGGGACCTTAAAGGTCATCAAGTTCCAACCCCCTGCCCTGGGCAGGGACACCTCCCACCAGACCAGGTTGCTCCAAGCCCCATCCAGCCTGGCCTTGGACCCCTCCAGGGATGGGGCAGCCACAGCTTCTCTGGCCAACCTGGGCCAGGCTCTCACCACCCTCACAGCAAACAAGTTCTTTCTGGTATCTAATCTAAATCTCCCCTCTTCCAATTTAAAACTATTACCCCTCATCCTGTCACTTGGCCATCCTCTCCCAGCTCCCCCCTTACTAACACTCCTGGAGAGAACTCAGGGCCTGCTCCCAGTTATAAACTGTGCTATTCCCTAAAGGATAACGGGCTTTGGTAATTCCTAGTGAGTGGTGCCATTGCACAGGGACAAACGACTCCGGCCAATCTTCCCAGCAAGCCTGTCCAACTGGCAACTGGTTCAGTCCCACCAGTTTTTGGGACAAAGCAAAGGCAACAGGGCCAGAATTAGCAAATACTGAACCCTGCTGCGAGTGCTGCAGTGGATATAGAATAGATCTGAATTCTCCCCAAAGCAGGATGGTGCCTGGATGGTCCAGGTTTAGCCCCGCCAGGGTACAGAGCCCTGGCAGCCTACACAATTCTGGATCTCCAAACCTTCCTCCACACTCCCCTGCTAAAGGTACAACCTTTATGTTGGAAAGCGGCTGAGAGTTTCTGGTGGAAGCTGAAGTTCCAGGTGGAAAAAAAAAAAAAAAAAAACAGAAGATGCTTGTAATGCTCAGCATTTGATGGTTTGCAATACTTGAAAAACAGGGGGGTTGCTAGGATATATTCACCTGGTCTAGATTCGCACGCCGAACGAGCTGCTGAAGAGATTCTCATTAGCTGACACCCAAATTACACAAATCAACACATCAGGGCAGGGGCGCGTATCTGCATTCAACAGTGGGGATGTGAGAAACCATGAAACTGACCCTCTCATAAAAAGCTGTATTCAAACCCAAAAGAGGATGGATTACCCTTAAACACAAACATTGCCCCAGCACCCGGAGATTGTGCCAGGGACTGAGTGCCACTTGACTCCTTCGTACGGAGGGTCCTCAGTGGTTTGTGACACTTCCAGCAGGTCGAGCCTCACTGAAGATCCAGAAGAGCACGATAACCAGCAACAGAGCTCCGAATCTGGTGTGAAAACTAAACTGGAGTAAAGTGGAAACTTTTATCCTTCATTCTGATCAACAATTGGCTGCAGACAGCCCTAATTTGAGACAAGCATGCTCAACAAATGGCTACATATCAAAGAGCTAATGAAGTTCATTAGAGCCACATGAGTCACAACGAGTATCTGCTTCAAGTGCCACCTCAGCACCGTTTTTCATCTTTCTACTACTGTAACTCCGGCACAATAAAAGTAAGAGCCCCACCATGCAGTGTAGCTTATTTAAAAAGACCAAGGGATGCATTTTAAATTATTTTATTAAATAACTCAAGCACTGGGTAATCAGTAATACAAAAATATTAATTATATTTTTTTCCCTACGGATCTACTTCAGAAACAGCAGTAAGAAAGATGAAAGTCCAAGGCTAAATTTTACAGTACTTCTTGCGCTGAAAATCATCAACACAAGCTGATTGCTACTGACAGCACGCAACGTTCTTAGGTATAAAAGTCTGTATTAAAATTTTCTTGATAAAAGGGATACAGGAGCGTGGCAGAGTCACTGCACTCTGCTTCCTTCCTAGAGGATGCTTTTCCAGTTCCTAAGAGGGTAAGGCAAAAGATATTAATTCACAAAGCCTTCAAGAGACTGAGAAGCTGCCTGGAAATCTCCCTCTGTTGGTAAATGAAGAGCAGGGGGAAACAGTAATGGAAATATTCCCGGAGCATGTACATGCACGTGGCAGCAGAAGCTTGACATGATGCAGCCTAGAAGCGATATTTACAATAAAGGTAGCCCCAGTGTTCCCAAGCTGGGCTCCTACGGTCATTTGTGGATCTTTATTTTCACTTACAAGGCTGAAATGTTCCAGGCTTCAGCTTGCCAGGAGTGAAACCGTCTGGTTTAAGTCTAAGAAAAGATGATCCAGGCTCCTGAGTGACAGAAAAATTATGAAATTCCAACACTTGAAGTAGTCCTCATGCCAAAATACCTGCAGTCTGGAAGCTGACACCTGCGCAGCCGACCTGTCCTGGGGCTTTTGTCGAGGAAAGTCAAGAGAATTAATTGAAGTGCAATATTACAGCGCGTAAAACACCTGCATGGCCAATCTTGCTCAGATGCAAAGTGGCCTTTGCTCACTGTAGCTTAATCCTCTATGAGTAAGTTTATGCCACACATTTTCCCCATAGAGCTAAAGAGAAGGGCAACCTCTGATCAACACAGCACACACTAAGGAGATATATATATATATTCATGCTGGTATAACTGGTTTTTGCCAGGGTGGCTTATTTACTCCTGGGGTGAGGGTATTTCTGGTTCTGGCACACTGGGCAGCCCAGCTGGGATAGAATCATAGAATGGTTAGAGTTGGAAGGGACCTTAAAGATCATCAAGTTCCAAGCCCCCTGCCCTGGGCAGGGACACCTTCAACTAGAGCAAGATGGCACGTCCACATCCACAACGTAAAACTGGTGTGAGGATAACTCACACTCTCGTTAGACAGAGCACGGCCAGGCCAAGGTATCTCCAAAGGAGCATCCGCGCAGCACAAGGGGGAACGAGGTGAAACGCCACAAGTCAACAGGGGTCCACAGAAAAATTGCGATTCGGTAGAAACTGTTCACTGCTCCTCACCAAAAATCATACTGCCAACACCCGCACGAACACCGGCTCTATTCCAGGCTGCCAACTAACGCCGCTTTGCAAGACCTGGGCTTCATTCCACCGGTATAACGTGAACGTACATCAGGCCACACACACTTCGTCCAGCGCAGACGCTGTCGTGGCACGTGAAATTGTAAAAACCCGCATAAAACACGCACTGGACGAGGCAGAGGGTTCCCCAGCTTGCTGGGGAAAAGCGAAAGTCAGACATTCATCATAAAGCCTGTACATAAATGACAGGAGACTTCTGAAAAACAACTGTGATACAGTAAAAAAAAACAATAAAAAACAACTGTCATACTCCATATAGTGAACACACATATAGAAAACTACAAGAGGATATGATTTAATTAAACACTACAACACTTATCCACGATGGACATTAAAACCCGAAATAGAGTTAATATAATCCTGGCCTTTCCACAGTTACCATCATCATATACTTCCTCTTTCCCCCTCAATTTAAAAAAAAACCCTGTTGCTCCCAATTTTACCACAGGCATGAAAATCTAAATTAAAAAGCTGAACAACCCCTCTCTCATCTATTTCCCCAACATTTGGGCATTAAAAGTCCAACGTAACAGGTTTTAAAAATGAGCAACTGTGATGCTGATGAATCAGAAGAGAAGGTAATGCTGCTGCTAAAGTAAGGATGAACACAAGTTGCCATGATGTCACGAGCGAAACTGTGAAAAAATAACACCTGAGCACGGCCATCACAACACTGAAAATACTCTCACAGCGTCCAGGACAGGGGAAGAGGATCTAAAACTGTGCCTGGACAGCAGCATGAGAGACAAAATCCAGAACAGCAATGCCCTTCCCAAGATAAAAATCCCAAATTCTGGAAATAACGAAGATGCTTCCGGGGTCCTGCTGTCACCGTCATCTATCACTCACTCACTCATGGGTATCTATCACTCTTTTCATGGGCTTCAGAGGCCAGCAGTCCTCCAAAAAAGGGAACGTGTTGTAGGTGCTCAAGAGAGCATGTCCAGCTGCCAGCACAAGCT
>QJSC01001654.1:86973-140336 GCA_003697955.1 Calidris pygmaea
CCCGGCACAACCTGCTCCCGCAGCCCGCAACACCCGCCCGGGCCCGACGCGTGGGCCCGGGGCCGGCCCGCACCCGCCCTCCCCTTCCTTCCCTCCCTCCCTCCCTCCCGCTGCCCCCCGGGCTCCCCCGGGCTCCCTCGGCCGCGGCCCCCGCCGCCTCCCCCCTCCTCCTCCTCCGGTTCCTCCGGCGGGGCCTCCCCCCCCCCCCCCAAACCCCAACCCCGGCGGGGCCTAGCGCGGCCTAGGCGTCCCCGCGGCGGCGCTGAGGGGAGGCGCGGGCGCCGGAGCCGGGGGTGCCTGGTCGGCCGGCGGGGGCCCCCGCGTTGCTGCGGCTGCGCCGGGGCTGGAGGAGCTGGGAGATTGCGCGGTAGGACACTCACCTCAGAGCGGCTGCGCTGCGGCGGGCCTGCGCCGTGGAGCCTCTGCCGGGCGGCGGCCGGGGAGGGAGGCGAGCGGGGACGCGGGGCGGCTCGCCCTGAGCCGCCGCAATGGCGAGCGGGAGAGGCGGGGACCGGCGGCGGCGGCGGCGGCGGGAGGAGGCCGGGGGGGAGAGGGAGAGAGGGGGGGAGGAGGAGGACGTATGGCGTCATAGCCCGGCGCCGCCGCCATGATGAGGAGGGCGAGGGCCGCCACGGGCGGGGCCGCCATGTGCGGGAGGTCGGGGCGGCGGAGGGGCTGAGGGAGGAGGAGGCGGCGGTGGGGAGCTGAGCAGGGGGAGGGGAGGGGGGGGGGGGGGGGGGGGGGGGGGGGGGGGGGGGGGGGGGGGGGGGGGGGGGGGGGGGGGGGGGGGGGGGGGGGGGGGGGGGGGGGGGGGGGGGGGGGGGGGGGGGTGGTGCCCCACCGGCGCCATGTTGGGGAGGTCGCGGCGCTTCTCCCCCGCGGGGAGTAGGGGCGCGGAGAGGGCGAGGGGGCGTCGGCGCCATCTTGGGGAGGTCGCGGCCCGTTCTCTTTCCCCCTCGGCGAAGAGGTGCGAAAGGGCTTCGGGCGGCAGAGTCCTGAGGGGACGGCGGGCCGGGCAGGGGGACCCCGCTTGGGCCGCGCTGGACGTGGCTCCTCAGCTGAGGGGGCTGCGGTGATAATCACCTTATTCTGTGGAAAAAGCCCCTTTAAAACCATCCCAGCCTGGGCTACGCCAGACCCGGCACCTCATCTGAGGGAGCTGTGCTCACAATCATGTTATTCCTTGGAAAAAGCCCCTTTAAAACCATCCCAGCCTGGGCTACGCTGGACCTGGCACCTCATCTGAGGGAGCTGCGCTCACAATTACGTTATTCTGTGGAAAAAGCCCCTTTAAAACCACCCCAGCCTGGGCTACACTGGACCTGGCACCTCAGCTGAGGGGGCTGTGGTGATAATCACGTTATTCTGTGGAAAAAGCCCCTTTAAAACCATCCCAGCCTGGGCTACGCTGGACCTGGCATCTCAGCTGAGGGGGCTGCGGTGATAATCGGGCTTTTCTGTGGAAAAAGGGTGTTTAAAACTATCCCAGCCTGAGCTACGCTGGACCCGGCACCTCATCTGAGGGAGCTGCGCTCACAATCATGTTATTCCGTGGAAAAAGCCTCTTTAAAACCACCCCAGCCTGCATTGTGCTGGACCTGGCACCTCAGCCAGGCGGGCTGCAGTCACAACCCTGGGGTTTTGGGGTATTTTTGGGGAAAAGCACTGTTTTAAACCATCCCAGCCTGCTGCTGGGCCACGGCTTTCCCGCCTGCGCACCGCTGCGTTTTGGTGGTGAGCGAAACAACCGCCCTGGTGGTTTTGGGGTAGGAGAAACTGTGTTGCTGAGCTAATCTGGGGTTTAAAAAAAAAAAAAAAAAAAAAAAAGATCAAAATAACACATTGGGAGGCCAGCGGGGTGTGTGAGGGGCCATCTGTTTGTAGCTGTAAATCTTTGCCCGCTCCCGGTGAGAGCCGCCGGCGCGAAGCAGCTGTGGCTCCTGCGCTGGGAGCTCCTGCGAAACGCGGCTTGGTCTCCGGCCACGGGGACGGGCGTCCCTTCTGCACACAAGAAACCGGCGATAAGACCAGCTCAGCAGACTCCATCGCCTGCTTTTTTTTGCCCTGAACGCAGTCCCCAAAGCCTCCCGTTTCCGCTGTGGGTATCGATGAACTGAACTCAGTTTTAGCCCCGCTAATTACCCTTCCTGGTATATGGAAGCTAGTGATTTCTTCTATTATTGTATTAGGGCTCAGAGACATTTATTAGGATCACGGCCTTGTTCTGGGGGAAGGTGTTTGTGTTTGAAGGTTGTCGCTGTCCCCAAGCAGCCTGGGGTTTTCAACAGGAACCTAAAATACAAAGGAGGAGGATTTAAAACACAGAGATGACGGAAATAATAAAAAATGGGTATAAATCCGTGTTTTGTACGACTGAGTCTTAAGATGGGACTTGATGTCTGATGCACTGAAGCTGTCAAATTTAAGGTGTTTTCCCCACACCTAAAGAATGACATTAAAAATACAATGAGAACAGGTACTAGGGGAAGAATTAACAGAGGATGGCTAAGAGCAACCTGGAAAGCAAAATAATTTTCAGTAATATTCCTTCATTACGGATCTTATGTATTTATTTTGCACTCTGTGCTAAAGATCTGACAGATCAAAAATTAAATAAACTTTTATATTAGAGTAATCATAGTTTTATTTTTCTTGGCGTAAAACGTATGCAATTTGTTTCATTTCAGGACATCAGCCTACCATCTGTGCCTAGTAGAACCCTCTTCCATGGGTATGTCATTGTACTCAAAATGATAACATTTTTTGTCGTTATAGTAATATCCACTGCTGGGATTTTACAGGTTCCCTCGAAGCGTGCAGTACCAGTCCCTGTAAAAGGGGATGTGTCGTACGTTCCTGCCAGCTCACAGCACTCTGCAAATTTACTGATAGTCAGGCAAATACAGAAAATGCCGAAATAACTTCATCTGATGGTGGAGTGAAACGCCGCCATCATTTTTTTTGTTTTTTTTTTTCTATTTAGAAATAGAAGAAAGCTATAGGAGATGACTTCTTAGGGCAGGAAGCAGCGACTGTGCTATTCCCATCTGAAGAGGCAAGAAACACAGGAAGCGGGGAATGGAAAACAAGCGCTAACTGGCGTGTCTCGTCTGCGGAGCCGTCCCAGGCAATTGGCATACGCGTCGGGTCACCTCGGGACCGACTGTCCACACTCTGCGGTGTCACACTCCGGTTGTCGCTTCCGCAGCGCCCCTCTGGTTTTTTGAGGATCTTGGCTACCGCGTTCGCACTCTCACAGCGTGTTGTGGGGAAAATAACACCTCTGCTTCATCAATGTCATCTCAGCCCGGAGACTCAACCACTCTTGAGTTTGGGATGCCCTGGATTTCTGTCGTCGGCCTCCCGTAGGTACGAAATGTGGATCTGAGCCAGGCGATGACTTAGGCCAGTTGCTGAGATGAATGTAGCTTTCGCTGCAGAGCCGCGAAGGTGTTTTGGCTGGGGTTTGCTGCTCCGTGGAGACGAAGGAGGGCCTTGCCAACGGAGGCAGACGTGTGGAGGCAGCTGATGCGGACTGTAACGGCAGTGGAATTCCCTTGTGCTAATCAGCAGTTTTGGAGCAGGGCCACCAGCCCAGAGACCTGGGACCGTGCCACCCGGCAGGCCTGGTATAACCCACAGCGACCCAGCATCTCCGCGGGAGGAAGGTCGCTTCCTTTTACATTCGAAGGTAGATTTAGATGATCCACCAAGAAAATCTCATAATGGTAGGTTGTGATAATACTAGAAAAGCTTTGGGACGCTCTGGAGTCTCCCCTGTTGGAGGTTTTAAGAACAGGTTGGACAGAATACCGCTCAGGAATGCTGTAGGTAGAGTTGCTCCCGCCTCGGGGAGCGGGATGGATGACATGACGTTTCAGGGTCCCGTCCAGGTGCATATTTTCAAGGCCACATGTTGCTAATGGGTTTGGAATGGGCAGAGCAACCCATAGGCTTGTGAAAGTGCACATTTATGAGTCAGTGGCTGTTGAGTGTGCTGGGTCTGTGGCTGGCATACATGCTCGTTCCTTCTCCACCCCTCTCAAAGTGCTTTTAGTTACGTGAAGACTGCCCACAGGACCAAAGCCTCTTGACAGGGAACACCATGGACATTCATTTGGGATGTACCAGAAAGGTCCTCCAGAGAGGCAACATTTCCCAGTATGAACAAACTACCTCTCCTTGAGAATCAGCACGTCTCCCCATGTTCTCATGGAAATCCAGACTGCGTTGTGTCATAGTCTCATAATCCTACGTAAAAAGGTTTGGGAAAAGACTTACTCGTGAGTATAAATGTGCATTTGGCCTGCAGAAGGGTAGGCAGCCTGGCTTCCACTCCCATGGAATGCCAGGGGCTGGTTAGGACATGCCGTATCCGGCATTCGGGAAAAGACGGGGGAGGAACAATGATGCGCGGTGGGGAAAGGGAGCTCTGAAAGGTTTACCTGTCCACATCCTGGGTTTGGGAAGAGAAAACATGGAAGGGATAATGGGAGGACAACGTTATCAAGTTCCCAGCTGGATGTGTGGGCTTAGATGCTGTGAGGCCGTGGGAAAGAGGTCAGAAGACTCTACAGGCTGTTTTAGCAGATCACCTTGTCTTTGGTTGGTGTCTTCTGGGGCAGAAAAAGAAACAGGATGAGTAACAGGGAAAGGATTACCTGGAAAAGATGCACAGGGAAGCATAAGGAGACTGGGAGTGCCCGGGTCAATTACCTGGTGCTGCTTTGTAACACGGGTGGGTTATTAACAGCAGCGTAAGTGGCTTTTGGGCTTTGGCCAACAGCCTTAGACAGGTCCAGCCTGAAAGTGCCACCAGCCTTGGGTCACAGATTTTTTTTGTTTTCAGGTGCCATGGTAGGGTCTGTGCACAAATAAAGAGCCCTAGGTCAGGCTGCAGTGAAGACTTCTGTGGAATCATAGAATTGTCCAGGTTGGAAGGGACCTTTAAGATCATCTAGTCCAACCATCAACCTCACTCTGATCAGAAAGTTTGCAAGTGTGAAAAAAATACTATTGACTTTTAGGGACCAGACAGAGATGAGGTTTTCATAAGTGGAGAGATGTGTCCTTGGTAGCGTGTTTAGCACATCTCATAGACCAGGTCAACCCAACTCATTGGTCCTATCAGCTAAGCCAATGTGGGCAGGAGAGATGTCTCCAAAAAGTGTTTCAAAGACACAGGTGTAGCTTTAGGACTTCCTGAACACACCAACCCTCTCTTATTTTACAACAACAGACGTTAGAACAAACAAGGATCTCTTACCTTGCTGGGTTTATGTGGGAAGGCTGATCTCTGGCATGCTGGAGATGAAGGAGCAGCACGTGGTCGTGCGGCAGAAGACACGTTCCCTGGCAGCAATTCTCTCCAGGCTCTGCTTGCCACAAAATGTCCTGGCTGCCTCAGAGTTAAAACATCTGCTGCCTCTTGGCACTTCTTGGCTGCCTGTGCTTGCGGGCGATGGAAGAGGTGGAATCTGCTTGGCATCTCCTATCATCAGGGGAGAAAAAGCGGATGGGTCTTTTTTTTTTTCTTTCAAATGGAGTTTTTATTCTCATCTTAAGGCCACAGAAGAGAAAAGTAGCTGATCCACCCGCTATGCTGTAAACAAAACACCCTCATGATTTAGTAGAACTGAGCAGTTTTTGAACGTTCACTGAAGGGGGGAAGACTACGGACACCCCTGCTTGGCCTTTTCCTGCTCTCCCTCGTTTTCGGATTAAAAAAGAATTGCATCCATTGCTTTCCTTTAATGTGAGTCTTTGCAACAGCGGTTGTTCACTGATGTGCAATAAACCAGATTTGCACAGCTCATAAAGAGCCGGGCTGGTTTTCATTACTTGAGGGAAAAGGTTGATAGTGCAATGAGTTTGTTTTAAGTAGCCTTGATTGGGCCCTGCCCGCCCACAGCTCATCTGCAGCCAGATGACACCAAAGCTGGGGCTGAGTTTTGGGAGGACTCCTGTGGTGAAAAGCTCTCTTCTAGTTTGTGCAGTCACCAAAATCTACACAGGTGCAGTGGTTCAGGAGAGCTGCTGCTGGTAGGATAGTGGATTCCTGCAGCATCCCCCCTCCACAAATAGACGTTTCTGGTCTTCCATCGGAATGTCCTCTCTCTTCAATTTAGATCCTTACACCTAGTTCTCCACCTTTGTGGACGCTCCTCAGATATTTTCAGCTTATTTTCACTTTTTTTTTTTGCTCAAATACAGGTTGGCCAAGTTCTGTATACACTGATCTTGCTGTTTTTTCTGCACAGAGTATGACAAGCATCTAAAGTTGTCCGGTGTTGCAGAAGCTGAAGATAACACATGATAAGCTTTAGAATTGTCCAAGTTGGAAGGGACCTTTAAGATCATCCTGTCCAACCATCAACCTAACTCTGATAAAAAACTATCACTAAACCATGTCTCTAAGCACTATGTCAACCCATCTTTTAAATACTTCCAGGAATGGCGACTCCAACACTTCCCTGGGCAGCCCATTCCAAGGCTTAATAACCCTTTCAGGGTAAAAATTTTTCCTAATGCCCCATCTGAACCTCCCCTGGTGCAACTTGAGGCCATTTCCTCTTGTCCCATTGCCTAGGACTTGGGAGAAGAGACTGACCCCCGCTTTGCCAAGTATTAGAGGAGGAGGCATTTTCCCACAGAATTCCAGTTTTCCGTGCTTATTATTATTTAACACATTCCCTCTCTTTCCCAGATTGCCAGTACTTCTGTGAAAAGGCACCTCCAGAGCGTTTTTTCTCTATTTCAGGTTCAGCATCACAAGAGCCATCTCAGTTCCCAGTGTGGCCTCACTGGGCTCTGATGCCGTAACTGCAGAGTTTACCCTCTTTTATAGCCCTTTGGCATCACCACCCAGAGCCAGCTCATGCTCAGAACTGCACCAGTGCCAAACCCCAGTATGGAAAGCAATCAGGGAATCAACAGTTAATTTCAAGATTTGTTTTCTTGGATGGTAATAAGTTGTTTTAGGGCTTTGCTGCCTATTTTTGAAGTTCTGGTTTGGATATTCACCTGGACCAGCAGTGCTCCGGGGCAGCCTTGAGCCTCCAAACATTTCCCTTAGTAGCAGGGAGGGTTACGGCAGAAAGGGGATCTGTGCTATGGACTCTGGAGACCTCGATTCTCTCATCAGCAGGGAGAAAGATCACATGGTGTGAAGATCTAGAAGGTCCCCAAGACTGGGGCTGAGACCGTTGTTTTGGTGTATGATTATACAATAAAATGGGGTCTGGATGTGCAGCAGCATAAGCCGTACGTGACGTGTCTTGGGGACTTGTGGTTCCTCTTCTGCAGTAACCAGTAACCAAAAGCAGTCTGGATTTTGGGCTTACCCTGCAGCAGCTGGCTTCTTCACTGCTTCTAATAACTAGTGATTAATTGTTTCTATTCTGCCAGTACCCAGAGTATTTAGAAATAAAAGACGGCAGTGCTGGATGAGTGCCATTTTCTCATCTCTGCGAAACAGCAGCAACAACTACTGAGAGAGAATGGCACGTAAGAGCCCACTTAGGCTATTATGGATGGCTTTCCGGTGCCCATTGCGATGTTCCTTGCAGCTAAGCACCAAACTACAGTAGATTTTATGGCAAAACCAGTTAATGGGGAGACAAAGATGAGACTGTGAGAAAGGAAGAAACGAGCTGGGAACTTGTTGGCAGAAAGGCTTCCCTCTCCCGTCCCCACAGTTTGCCTAAAGCTTATTTTCAAAAGACACTGGTGAAGATTTAATTATTTTTTTTAATCACTTCTTAGGACAGAGGTAACCTGCTTGTGACTCAAGTATCTAATTTCTGTGCTGAGGCTTGTCCTGTGGTGCGTTGCTGCTGGAGCGCCCAGTAATCCCAGTCCTCGCTTGTGGGACAGAGCTGGCAGGGGTGGCTGTGGCCAGAACCAACTTGGCAACCTAGTCCCAGGGTGACACCTCAACGGCTGCCGTCTCCGTAACACGGACTGTAGCGTAAAGCCTTTTCTACAGGGTCTGCGAATCTGCTCATTGCGAGATGCTTCTTCAGGTCCAATCTGCTTTTCTTAGGGAAATAAATTCCCCGAGCCGTCACTGAAGACTGATTACACCGGGTTGGGTATTTATAATTTGCTTTTCTTCGTTACTGGAGGCAATTTTGCCTGAACTGCGTAAGAGGCAAGGCGGTTTTCCCCTGGCTGGGCCAGCCATCTGAACGCAATTACGCTCGGCTATTATTAGCTGGAGTGAGCAGGGCTGAGTTTACGACTGTGCGGGAGCGATAAGCTCACGACGGCTGCGCTTCCTCTCCAAGGAACTGTCTCGCTCTGCTCCGCTCCTCTGCCTCTGAGGCACCACCGGGCTGAAGTCAAGGAGGTGTTTTTGTTCTCTGAACAGGGATGAGTGCCCAAGAGGCGCAGGCCGGATGGTTTCCTATTAACGAAAGATTAGACAGAATATCCCACACAATTTTACCCTCATCATCTCCAAGACACTGGAGTCACAAGATTTTTCAAGTTTTCCGATACCCCTTTTTGTGGCCTTTAGCCCAAATTCCTTAGGACCCCCAAGCCATATTGGTTTCCCTGGACTCATCACTTTGTGAAGAACTTCCCTTTTTTGAATCCACGCTAAATTTGAATTTGCTTTTTCAGTAAAAATCTTATAACAAATCACAGAGAGTTGGATAAATCTCTCTAGATGTTTCTCTACCTAAACAAGACACCTGGTGCTGCTTTAAGCCTCTGCATACATTTGATCAGAGGAATCACATCCTGAACCACTCTTACAGTATGAATCTAGACGACTGAGCCAGGCATTGATGCAGATGTTGAGACTTAGGGGATATTAATCCCACGAGTCTCAGTTTTATGACTCTGGTGTAGCAACACGTGAGAAGAAAAACTGCAGGTCAGAGGTGTTAATTGTCACCTTGTGCCGATGAAGCGGTAGCATTGTGAAGCAGGGAGGAAAGCAACGAGAATAACAGGTTTAAGAAACATAATGTAGGAATGAAAGGCTGAAAGTAGTGTATTTCTTATCCTAAAGAGCTGAAAGGAAGGAATTTTAAGAGAAAGGAGACGTAACGATGCTCTCTTCATAAAAGATAATTTTCAAGGCAGTGATGAACTGAGGGTTATGACTACTGCTAAGCTCAGGACTAGCACAGCTTTGCCCTGTGGGAACAGTCCTGGGGCTGAACGACCCTGGGACATTTCAAGGGACTCTGAGAATCTCACCTGAGACACCCCCAGGAGGTCGCCTCTCTGAAATCTCACAAACTATTAAAACTACTTTGATCTCCTCTTCCAAGTAATCTCACAATGCCAGGTTGTGGAGAACTTTTAAGACCTGCCAAGGCATTGCGGCAGCCCCTAAGTGTGGTTCTAGGCAGAAAAAGCAAAGTATCAGCTGCCAGTGTAAGAGCCCGAAGTGTTTCTTACTCTGTTATCTGCTTTCTGGTGATGGCAGCAGAAATGATGCAAGCCACGCGCATAAGACAATGGAAAAGGATGAGGAATCAATAAAAGCATTTGCACTTCTAAGAAAACAGAGCTACTCCTTGGACAGTCCCCAGAGGGCAAGCTATAATTATCAGGTACTCCCGAAATATTATGTCTATTTTCAGAAGGTGCCAGGCTTTATCCTGAGATAAAGTATCTCAGGAGCCAAAACAACAGGTGACAGAAGAAGGACTCTTGCTTTCAAGGACGCCATTTCAGGCCGTCTCATTTGAGATGTCCCATGTTTAAAGTCTCTTTCAAGTGAGTTGACCATATCACCACTAAGAAAACCCACGAAAAACCCAGCTGCAATAATTATTGTAACTAGTTGCTTACCCAATACAACCTTAATCCAAATACCAGTTTTGTAGCTTCTGGTTTAGCATCTCAGTATGGATGGAGGCGTCTTCTCCAAGGCTGGTTATCTTCGTATTTCACAGAACAGGCACTTCCTATTAAATGATGTGGGAAAAAGGCCCCCAAGAGACGTGTGACCTGTTGGAATCAGGTGATGTCATCAAGAGATGTTGGACCTGTTGGAAAAAGATTTTCTGAAGTTAGATGTAATTTTCAATTTGCACTTAACAGCATTAAGTATTTTTGCTTTCTTATAGCCTATGTACTTGGGTCTACCTGTTAACATTAAAAAAGGGCTTCCTTTTAGATGGTAGGAGCACTTGACCTATCGCTTGCAATTGCAGCAAGTAAAAATATTCTAACATTCAGCAGTAATTGCAGGTGAAATTTTAAAGCATTTAGTTCAAGAACCACCAAAGAGCAAACTGCTCCCTCATGACATATAATCAGGGCCATTCCAAGGAAGCTGTGGTAACCATGTGTTGCAGTCAATATTTTCCTCATTTTTCATAACATTTCTCTCTTTTAGTGCGAGTTACAGCTAGAAGACAATTGGGAGAAACGCTGATACTGAGCCAGTCCTTTGCATAAAAAAGATTTCACACTCAGTTTACTTTAGCTTAGTCGTGAATAGATCACAGCGTAACAGTAAATTAAAAAAAGTCCCTTTTGGTTATGTTTCTCCTGAAATACAGCAATAACCCAGAAGGAACACTGCAGACTTAAAAGGACTATATTTTATTTTAAGAGAATGAAGTATTTCTTACCTTTACAAAATTACGTGCAGTCTAAACCAAAAAAAAGTCAAGGAAAAAGGTATTTTCTCCTCAGGATTCTGTTATGACTAACATGTGGTCTGAGGCTGTTGGGGTGGGAGGCTCTGTAAGCTTCCTTTAAGGGGACGTCAAAAGTATCTGCAAGAAGCAGGACTCCTGAATTCACTGAATACTGCCAGAAAACTACCAGTTACTGGATAATTATATCATAGAATGGTTTGGGTTGGGAGGGACTTTAAAGATTATCTAGTTCCACCCCTCCTGCAGTGGGCAGGGACACCTTCCACCAGACCAGGTTGCTCAAAGCCCCATCCAACCTGACCTTGAACTTTTGCTAGGATATAAATATTTGATATTTAATGTAACAAAACCCATCCCAGTATCTGAAATGGAAGAGCACAATGTCATGGTACCCAGACTGCACATCTCAGAGAGCAACCATTTCTGTAAGTTCTAATCTTTTTTGTTCCTTCTGGTCTTTTGTATGACACTTACTAGCAAGAGAGAGAGAAAAAAAAAATCACTTGTACCTTTTTAACATAATGCTTGAAAGAGGTTTATAAAAAAAGACAATAAAGTTGGAGTCTCTGTTCCTGGAGGACATCTGTAATGGCAGTGGGGACCCAAGACAGTGAAAAATGAGCAAATGGGACAGGAATGAACCTACTGAAAATTTAAATTTATTTACTTCTGCTGGCACTATTTAGTACCAACATCTAATATGCCTTTTGGATGAAAACTTTTCTTTAAGAATTCACCATAGTAACCTCTTCATTATGGAGATACCATTTTAGAGCAAAAGAGGCCCCTAAGTTGGGAAACAACAGCCAGGGTATTTCTTAAAATAAGAAATGAGAGAAAAAGGACAAATGCCACTTCTCAAGCCTTTCTTAAAAACCCACAAGGCTTTTCTTAACGTGAAAAGACCAGGTTGGATGCGGCTTTGAGCAACCTGCTCTGGTGGGAGGTGTCCCTGCCCAGGGCAGGGGGTTGGAACTGGATGGTCCTTAAGGTCCCTTCCAGCCTGAACCATTCTATGATTCTATGAAAAACAATGTTCTAGGAGATAGCAGGCAATACAGAAATGCTGTCTGAAGGGAAGAGTAAAGAAAGGAAGCTGCTCGCGTACAGCTTGAAATATTCTATTACCAAATGTTGTGAATAATATCTTTTTTTAAACTTTTTCGATATATTTATAGCCATCACTCACATCACGTAGGTGTCTCGTGACTCTCCCCTCCCCACCGCTCTGCCCCACCCACAAACACGCACATCATCATCATCATCATCCAGTGTATTTTTATCCGCCGGGTTTTTGGTCTACAACTTCCTGCAGGAAACCTTAACCTCTCGGGCTCGGAGAATCACGCTGCGCCCGATCTGCTTGGTAACCGAGAAATGAAGGAAGCCCCGATAGTAAAAAAATGTAACTCCCAGCGAGAGATGACACAAAAAGCACCACGAAGTCCCCCTTGCGCTGTGCCCTTAAAGCAAATGGCCTCTCCAGATTGCAGTCCCCCCTCAAAAGATTCTTGGATTTGAGCTTTATTCATCATAAACTCAGCTTCTAAGTTCTGCACCCCAGGAGGCAGAAAAAAGCCCGTCAGAGAATCAAAATCTTACAGATTGTGATAAAATGGAAATACCTGCAAGTGTCATCCCGCAGCAGCGGAGACTCCCTGTAAAGTCACGTCCACCAGAGCCAAAGGCTTTCCCTTACAAATCAGCAGCGCAGCCTGCAGCACTCTTAAACACATTCAAATAGAGAATCGAGCCATTTAAAATCCAAACTTCTCTTTAGAGCTGTCTGTTGGTCTGTATTAACCACCAGGGAGCCCAAATTACATGCAGAATTGAGATGGATCAAGGTATGAGAGACATAAAAGGGAAAAAGGAGGGGGGGAGGGGAAGTGTTTAATTTTTCAGTTTGGGATGGTTGGAAGGGTTTTCTCATCTGCTGTTAAAGAAATGAATGGCAACTTTTCAGATATGCTAGAAAGCAGAGTCTTTGTCCTTTGCACTTTGCTGGTCACCATCTGCCGTGCCCAATTGCCATCATGTAGAAATCAGATTTATTTTTATTTTTTAAGGAGAAGACACATAAAGATATTTCACTATTTGTTCCGGTAATTTTTTGCATACTAAAAAATTTGGAGTCTTTAAATCATTGTATTTCTGGTCTATCACGGATGTGAAATGGCTTTGCTTACTTGTAACCGTGGTAGGGGACGAGACCAGTTGCCCGTCCTGCGTGGCACGCTGCCTCCCACGCTGGTCCCATAACCGCTGCTTCGGAGGAAACCGCGCGCGGTGCTGCGATAGGTACCTGCAAAATAAGTGGCCCAGAAGGAATTTCCTTCCCCAAACACCTGCTCTGCGGGCAATGGCTGTTACACTGGGTTCTGCGTCTCGGCAGGAGATTGCACTGGTCTTCAGCTTCTCCTGCGAACTGGCCCCAGAACCCAAACAGACAGAGATGGTGGGGGCTGCCCCATCACATTAAGCAGTTCCTGCCTCAGTGCTTGGAAACATTTGTCCCTTAAAGCGCCATGTAGCAAATCTGTCACCCAAAAAGGGAATGATTTTTTTTTTTTTTTTTTTCATGGAATCATAGAATGGCTTGGCTTGGAAGGGACCTTAAAGATCATCTTGTTCCAACCCCCCTGCCCTGGGCAGGGACACCTCCCACCACACCAGGTTGCTCCAAGCCCCATCCAACCTGGCTTTGAACCCCCCCAGGGATGGGGCAGCCACAGCTTCTCTGGCCAACCTGGGCCAGGCTCTCACCACCCTCACACCAAACAAGTTCTTCCCCACATCTCATCTAAATGTCCCCTCTTTCAGTTTAAAACTCTTCCCCCTTGTCCTATGGCTCCCCTCCCTCATCCAGAGTCCCTCCCCATCTCTCCTGGAGCCCCTTGAGGGACTGGAAGTGGCTCCAAGGTCTCCCCGGAGCCTTCTCTTCTTCAGGCTGAACCCCCCCAACTCTCTCAGCCTGTCCCCTCCCAGCCCTCCCAGCATCTCCATGGCCTCCTCCAGACCCTTTTAATGTTTAGCTCAAGACACTAAATACAGAGATCACCAGGGATCTCTTGCTTTACAACGCTGATGCTTGGAGGAAGTAGTTGCAAGTCTGTGCCGTGACCAGAGACTTCCTGGTGGGTGATGGGGAAGCGAGAACACGAGTAAACGCTGAGGAAGACACGGCGATGCACAAAGTAGAACAAACTGGTGCTGCGAACCACATCTCTGATTCAGCAGAATGTGCCAACAGCAGACTAATTAGCAAGGAAACGGGATACCCACTGTGATTTTCTTGACACGTAGATGAAACAAACTCAGTGGAGCAGCGCAGCAGCCTACACAATGCCAGCAGTTGGCCTGCAAACAGTGCCACAAAACTATGATTTTACTGCGTCAAGACCTCTTCATGGAGGGAACATTTCAAGATGGAGAGAACATTTCGAGATGGAGAGAACATTTCAACATTTTAAGATGGAGAAACAGCATAAGATTTATCGGTTTGGGTCGTTCACATTATAATTGACTCTTCCATAACTGACTGTTACCCATAACATAAAGTCACCTGGAAGCGGGAAAGGTGCTGCGCCTCCTCCTGCTGAGTTAAGGCAAAGGGGAAGGGCCTTGAGAGGCGGCTCCAGCTCTGCCAGACCAGCACCGCAGATGTTCAGCCCTGAGAAACCAACTGCAATGCTGATGTGAGACTTCCTGTGCTCGTCACGGTGCCGCTTGGTGCAGAGAAGCGGTCTTGCACGCTCACAGTCCCTCGGGTGTCCTAGAGAACTGGGACATCTCCCCGTCATAGCAGCTCTACCCCACAGCGGATTCTCTTTTCCCAACTCTTTCTCCAAGATTCCAGCCCTTTTGTATTTCTTTCCATCTCTCCACGGCCTGCGTCAGTTCAGGACACATCCTCGCCCCTCCCAGTCACTCCACTGCATCCTTCCAGTTGGTGGAATCCAGGAGAGATGTAGAGCTTCGCTTGACACGCTGCTTCACAATTTACCAAGGGCTGTGTTAAACACACGTGGAGGAAACGGAGTGAAAAAACCCTGAACCATAACACAAATCTTGTGGTCTCTTGCCAGGATGTTTGGACTAAGAGTGTTTACTGTCAGGGGAGACCTGATGAGGGGGTGTATCATCACCTCTAACTGTATAACAGCATCACTGACAACATCTAAGCTAGATCTGCAGATTTTCATTACAGCCAAAGGAGAGCTGGCTGGAGCTTCAAGAACTGCTCATCTGACCAAATGTCACCATTTCCTGTCAAACAAGGACGATCACACGCAGACACAGATGACATGAAAAGGCTGAGCGACTTTTTAGTCTGGAGAAGACAAGACTGAGGGGGGATCTGATCAACACCTATAAATACTCAGAGGGTGGGTGTCAAGAGGATGGAGCTGGTCTTTTTTCAGTGGTGCCCAGTGACAGGACAAGAGGGAATGGGCACAAATTTGAACTTAAGAAGTTCCACCTAAACACGAGGAGGAACTTTTTTACTTTGAGGGTGGCAGAGGCCTGGAAGAGGCTGCCCGGAGACGTGGTGGAGTCTCCTTCTCTGGAGACATTCAAATCCACCTGCATATGTTCCTGTGCAACCTGCTCTGGGTGGACCTGCTTTGGCAGGGGGTTGGACTAGCTGATCTCCAGAGGTCCCTTCCAACTCCACATGATCGCATGGCTCTCTTGACCCAGAGGGGGAGCACTGGGCGACTCTCAGACACACTGCTGTTATAGAAATCATACTTAACGCTGTCAATCTTACCAAATACCCACTTTCTGAGCTCAGATTTCCACCAGCGCTGGTTAAACCAGCTGGAGGTACACCAGTGCTACTGGGGAGCATGTCCCACCCATAAAGGAATGGCCGCGCTGTGGGTAAAGCAAACCCCACTACAAACCCTTCAGACTGCTGAGGCACAACGCTTTATTCCACACAGAACTGGAGGGCGCAGGGCCACAGCTGAAATTACAATGGCACAGCGTCACTTACCATTTGTCACTCTATGCTTGAGCTATAATAAAAGCGTCTTTGTACGGACACAAGAGTGGTTACGGCAAAATATTTGAGCTAACCAGTGGAGAGGTCAGTACGAGTTTAATCTGCAAAAAAAAGTCTCTTCTTCGCTGTGGACCCCTGGTTTTCACGAAGCCCTTTATCTTCCACCCATCCGTTTCTTTCCTTTCTTCCCCTTCTTTTTAGGGGAGCCAGGCCAGGTAAAGCCCCGAAACTCCAGGCAGGCGGCGGCATTGTGGCAGATGTAGTAGGCGTTGAGCATGGCAGCTGGGCTGAGGATATCCACTTCCTTCTCCACCTTCTTTGCTTTCTTTTCGGAGCTTTTGCCTTTGCCACGCTTGCGTTTGCTACTTTTAACTGCCTGCAGAGAGAAGACGACCACAAAAACATGGTTAGTCCTGCAACTTTATGGTCTCGCTTCTGGGTAGAGGATCCCGAGACATCCCAGAACAGCTGTTTTGTTGCATTTTAGTCCTGGCTCGCAGTATTAGCTCAGAGCCTCTCACCAGACTCCTGTACTCTGTGGTGATTTTATATCTGGACTCACAAGCATTAAATACACTTTCACCAAACACAATATTTGCTCTATAGGCTGCAAGAATCTGTAATGTCATCAGACATGGCTAATTAATGTTCCCCTGTGCTTCTCTCTGGCTAAAAAAAACTGTGCACAATGGAAATAATACATTCTTTTCAATTGATTTTTTAATTAAGGCATTATGATAGGATCCTAAAGTAAACCAAGCCTATGTTGTGTGTTCACACACTGCTGTGTGTCTGCTTGTGACTGGATCATAAACCAGAAGAGCAGGTCTCCCTTCCACAGCTGTGGCCTTCTCAAGGCTCTGTGATGCAGTTGCTCTTCTGCTAAGGGCAGTAACACAAATCTAAACAGCTCTGCCACAGAATCACAGAATTGTCCAGGTTGGAAGAGACCTTTAAGTTCATCTAGTCCAACCATCAACCTAACTCTGATAAAAAAATATCACTAAACCATGTCACTAAGCACCACATCAACCCGTCTTTTGAACACCTCCAGGGATGGTGCCTCAACCACTGCCCTGGGCAGCCCATTCCAAGGCTTAATAACACTTTCAGTGAAAAAATTTTTCCTAATATCCAATCTGAACCTCCCCTGGCGCAACTTGAGGCCATCTCCTCTTGTCCTATCACCGGTGAATCTATATCTATATCTGTATGATATCTATATCGCCTGCCATTCTCTGTGGAGCCAAGACCCCTAGAATGGGCCAAAAAATTACTCCTGTTAACTCCAGCTGATTAGCGCTGGTGCCCAAACACCCAGCCTCTTGCCTCCGAGAGGGATTTCCCAGGGTCTGGAATTCCCTGGATTGTTTTCTCACCCATCCTGGCCGCTCCTCGCAACCAGCCTGGAGCGTGTCTGCGTGGAAGACGCTCCCTCTGGGTCTTGAGCAACAGAAACCGGGTCGGGGACCCGGAGGGATCTCTCATTGCTGCTGTGAGGGCAGGAAAACGGTGATGGCAACATGGAGCCAGAAGGTGGGCAGCGTCCCAGGAATGCCGAGGACAGGAGGGACACCTACTCCCAGAGAAAAGGCTGAACTTATTTGCACATCGTGAGTGACTGAAAGTATTTGATCTCTGGTCGGATGCCAAGAGCACTTTCAGGACACACCGAGTCACTTTATGCATCTGCCCGTCTATTTCTGTTATTTGCCTGGGTTTGCACACTGTAATTAAACAGATCCAAGCACTTCATTAGGAAATATTAGCACTAAAACAGCCGGAAAGGCCAGATGTAACTATCAGCTGGGCATAAACTAGGGGAAGGCAATATATATAGTGTATTTTTCATGGTATCAATTCTGAAGAGTCCGTTTACAGCTCAGTAGCACAAAAAAGACAAACATTTTTGCTCTGAGGTATGAGAACAGTCAGGGGTACAATCTGCAAAATCAGCCGCGACCACAATGTGAAGGAATTAAAAAACAACAACAAAAAAAAAATACCCCAAAAGTCACGAGTTCTATGTAAAACACACAGAACCGCTATCCACAGAAGGAATATGGACAGAGAGAAAACACAGACCACAAACTGCAGCCGGTGGCAGATTGTTTCCTAAAAGCTTCAGTCGTGCAGACTGCAAAGTACTTGAACTCAAACATCTATTAGAGAAGGTGACAAGCCTTTTTTTGCAGACCTTAGTTGGGTAGAATTTGTTGAACACTTCACGTGCTGGAATGTGCACACTTTGCAGAGTAGATGCTTATTCCAGATTTTTCAACCACACTCCCCTGTTTACACACTCCCGACAGGGTCACTGGTGGATCTTCTGAGCACAATTAGGTCAGAATTTGGCCTGTAACTCATCTTTAAGATAAAAAAGGTGCTTACAGGTAAGGGCAAACTGTTGCCATAAATCTGTGGAAAGAAGCAGGGAATGCCTTTTGTCTGGAGCAGCTTCACTGCTCCCCTTCTTTCCCTGGAGCAGATACCTCTGACCTCCAGGCTTTAAATGGTCTCTATCATTGTCAGCAACTGTCTTGGCTTCTGCTTCCCGTCTCTCATGAAACGTGGCATCAGTCAGCTCACACATTAGAATCATAGAATTGTCCGGTTTGGAAGGGACCTTTCAGATCATCAAGCTTAACCATCAACCTAACCCTGACAAAAAACATCACTAGATCTTGTCCCTCAGCACCACGTCTGCCCAGCTTTTAAATCCCTCCAGGGATGGTGCCTCCACCACTGCCCCGGGCAGCCCATTCCAAGGCTTAAGAACCCTTTCTGTGTAAACATTTTTCCTTATACCCAATCTGAACCTTTCCTGGTGCAACTTGAGGCATTTCTTCTTGTCCCATCACCTGTTCCTTGGGAGAAGAGACAGACTCCCCCTGGCTACACCCTCCTTTCAGGGAGTTGGAGAGAGCGAGAAGGTCTCCCCTCAGCCTCCTTTTCTCCAGGCTGAACACCCCCAGCTCCCTCAGCCTCTCCTCACAAGACTTGTGCTCCAGACCCCTCACCACCTCCCTTGCCCTTCTCTGGACTTGCTCCAGCCCCTCAAGGTCTTTTTTTGTGGTGAGGGGCCCAAAACTGGACACAGTATTCAAGGTGGGGCCTCACCAGTGCCCAGTCCAGGGGGACGATCACTGCTCTAGTCCTACTCACCACACTATTGCTGATACAGGCCACGCTGGTGGCCTTCTTGGCCACCTGGGCACACTGCTGGCTCATTTCAGCGGGCTGTTGACCAACACCCCCATTTGAGCACAGTCTAGAGCAGGAAGAGTTCCCAAAGTGCAGGAAGCTGTCAGTCCACAGCATGGCATCACAAACACTATCAGAAGTAACACCGTGTGCGTGCACATACAGCAGTGGCAGAGCCAACACTTAGCCTACCAGCTGGCAACCCTGGGATTCCTCACGGATTTATCAGGCCACCAAAGGACATGTGATGCTAAACAGCTCTTTTTGGGTATGTTGAGGCAGGTCTTGCACAGGTCAAACTTCCTACAATGGTCTCACTTAAGTTTTTCAACTACAACCCAGCGTGACAGCTGAACACTCTTTAAAAGTACCAGGAAATCCAGGTTTGTGCAGTATTTTCATCCAGCCACAAGCAATACAATTTGGGGCTTTATAAGACATATGAAAACTCTACAGCCTGTTGTTGAGAACAGTAAGAAAAGCTAAAAATCATAATCAGGTGCACACTTGCACACAACGTGAATTTGGGCAGGTCAGGTTGTCCCGCAGCCTTGAGAAGGAACATTTTGGTTATTAACTCCATTTAACTCCTTAAAACGGTATCAATACACTTGAAAAGAATCAAACCTGTATTACCATGGCTATGTCCTTTTATTGAGCAGAGGGACTCCACGTCAAGCCCTGAAGACAGACCCTGCAACACACAGTCACGCAGTGGGTTACATACTGTTCCTTACAGTTGAGGCAGGGATGAAATTTCAAAAAAAAAACCAAAAAACAGTGGAAATTAGGTGACTGCAAAAACAGGTCAAGGTGTGCTGTACCTAAAACAGCTTCTTTGCAGACAATCACCCCTGAAGTAATCCACAAACTCTGTCAGATTCCAGGATTCTCAGCTTTTCAGCAAAGCCCTCGAGATGTCCTCTAACAACACAAGACTAGAAAGGGAGAAAAAAGAAAAACCTGAACCTCAACTCAGTGCCAGTGACTGATTACGGCAGCGCGGCCAGACTGCTCCAGGCCCACCTCACCCACCCAGCCCCATCCCTGCTTGCAGGACACCCCTGGTAGCATAGGCAGGACCTCACCTCCCTGTCCCCACAGGAGGGGCTGAAGAAACAAAGTTGTGGAGAGCTTGCCAAGTGCAAGGTCCTGCACCTGGGTCACGGCAACCCCAAGCACAACTACAGGCTGCGTGGAGAATGGCTGGAGAGCAGCCCTGAAGAGAAGGACTTGGGGGTGGTGGGTGATAAGAATGGGCCAGCAACTGGTGCTGGTGGCCCAGAAAGCCCCCCGTGTCCTGGGCTGCATCCCCAGCAGCGTGGCCAGCAGGGCCAGGGGGGGGATTCTGCCCCTCTGCTCTGCTCTGGGGAGGCCCTCCCCCAGTGCTGCCTCCAGCTCTGGGGCCACCAACATCAGAAGGACATAGACTTGTTGGAGCGGTGCCAGAGGAGGCCCCAGAGATGCTGGGAGGGCTGGTGCCCCTCTGCTGGGAGGGGGGGCTGAGAGAGTTGGGGGGGTTCAGCCTGGAGAAGAGAAGGCTCCGGGGAGACCTTGGAGCCCCTTCCAGTCCCTAAAGGGGCTCCAGGAGAGATGGGGAGGGACTCTTAATGAGGGAGGGGAACCATAGAAGGAAGGGGAAGGGTTTGACACTGAAAGAGGGGAGATGGAGCTGAGATCTCTGGAGGAACTTGTTTGGTGTGAGGGTGGTGAGAGCCTGGCCCAGGTTGCCCAGAGAAGCTGTGGCTGCCCCATCCCTGGAGGGGTTCAAGGGCAGGTTGGAGGGGGCTTGGAGCAACCTGGGCTGGTGGGAGGTGTCCCTGCCCAGGGCAGGAGGGGTTAGAACTATATGGTCTTTAAGGTCCCTTGATAGAATCATGGTTTGGTTCCCCCAAAACCATTCCGTGATTCCCTCACACTCCCAGCGTGAAAAGACAACGATTTCTCCACAGCCTCCCCCAGCCCCGACCCCCGCGGTCGGCTGAAAACAGTCCGTCCCGCTCCAGAAATAAAACCAGAGGGCTTAAGCGCAGCCCACCGAAGCCCTCCCCTCCGCCTGCGGCGGGTCCAGGGTCCGGGTCCGGGTCCGGGGTCCCGGTCCCGGTCCCGGTCCCGGTCCCGGTCCCGGTCCCGGTCCCGGTCCCGGTCCCGGCCGTGGCCTCCCCTCAGGGCCGCCGCAGGCGCGGCCTCCCCTCCTTTACCTCCCGCGTTGCCATGGCAGCCACCTCCGCCTCCCCAGCCCACGCATGCGCAGTGGAAGAGCGGGAAGGCCGTGAGGGGCGGGGTTTTGCCACCGACGCACCGCCCCTCGCCCAATCCGCTGCCGGGGCTGGGGGGCGGGGGGGGGGGGAAGGAGGCGGAGCCGCGCGCCGCCCGCGACCGTTGCGGTTCAACGGCCGCCTGAGGAAAAGGGCGGGAAGGGCTTTTCCGGGGCTGAGGGGAGCCGGGGGAAAAACAAAGCACAAAAGGGGCCTGCCGCACCCACGGCCTAAAGTACCGGCGAAATGGTCGCCACAGCGGCTTAGAGCTGAGAGGGGGAGGGAAGGCAGTTTTGCTTTTTAAAGATGATGGGGAAAGATTGGCGTTCGGGAGCCTGTTAAGTGAATATTGGCGTTATTTGCGGGCTAAAGGCCTGGGGTTGGGAGATGTGACGCCTCGGCTTCCTGCCCCTGCTGAGGGAGCTGCGGCCCACACCTTCATCTTCTGGTACTGTGGTGTGAAAATGCGGGGTTTTCTCTTCGTTTAACCGCCTGACCCAGCGGCTTCTGCCACAAGAAGATTTCTAAAAACAACCTCTGATTTTGGCTCCTTTGAGAGGCAGGGTTTCAGACAGCAGGCACCCAATAACTATGTGTAATAATGTTCGTGAGTTTTCATGAAATCCCCATACAATGACTAAAATTAAGCCGAAGTCTGAGGCTCAGGGGAGGTGAAGGGTTCAGACGGAGGAGCAGGCAGCTGAGGGCTCCATTTCATCCCCTTTTTAGAGACATTAGGTTTTTTTCACAACCATAATAACCATTTTTTGAAAGTATGGGAGACGGGTGTCTGTTCTGCGCCCCTCAGGGCCAGGCTTACACTGGAAAAGTGCTAAAAATCAAAAAGCACAAGTGAAAAATAGCAGTAGGAGCTCTACCACCTCATAGAAAAAACTAACTCATAATTCTACTATTGTCAAACCCCAACATGTCAATGATTTTATTTTTCTCTCAGGCATTAATCTCTCTAAATCTGCTCTCTGGTACGCCTGTAGGATGCACTGCGTTATATTTTAAAAGCTCTTCTTCCAAATCTTGACAGGTAAGGAGCTTGGAGGGGTTTTTATTTTAGTGTGATTTCCTAAGGAAACGGAGCTTCCCCTGGCACACAGGTCACCCCTCAGGGCGTCTGCAACAACTTTCTGAGCCGCTTGGCCCGTTCCAACCAATATTGACACAGGAGTAAGAGTTCAAATATATTAACTTCCTACGTGTATCATGAAAATCATTGGCTGCACAGAGTGTGGGAGAGAGAACACGATTAATCTCCGCTGAAGAAACATCAACCCACCTCCGCCTGTCTCTGGGTTGTTGGGCAGAGGCATGTGCTGCCATCGCAGTGGGGAGAATGGAGCGTTATTTCAGGGCAGTGGGAAGACAGCTTTGTTTCAGAACAATTAATTTTCACAAAAATAAGAATTCTCTGAATTTGGGGTGGTGGAAGGCTATAAAATAAGTTTCAAATATCAGAAAAGCTCATCATTTTAATACAATGGTAAGTACTGAAGACCAATGTGTAATTTCTTTTTTTTAAAAAGCACTATTGGGAATAGAGCTGCCGTAACTTTTTAATTTGCCTATTCAACATAACAGCTCTACAACCTTTGTTTTCTCCCCAGTATGAAGTTTCTACATATTATTGTCTGCTCTGTACAGACATTTAAATAAATCGGCATTGGAAGGGACGGTGGGTAGAGGCCTGCAAACCTGATTCACAAAAATATCCAACCGTCTTTCCCGCTCTTCCTGGCAGCTACAGAGATTGTTGGGTTTATTACAACTTCCATCTTGTGGAATTATAATGGTTAACGAGCTTTCACCGGTTGCTTTGGACGCTATGAAGTGATGCAGTGGTTAGAAGGTATGTGGACTCTGTAAAGAAGCTTTTTTAATACTGATAGAAGAGTGAATATATTTGGCTACGAATGTACATGTAACTGAAGGGGGACAGAACAACTCTGCAGTGGTGGAAACGTTTGCAGGGACAGTATTTCAGCATGCAAATAGAAGTGAACATAGAAAATAAGCCAGAAACCAGTGACTGAGCAGACTAAAATGCTGTTTAATGAAGAACGATTAAAAGAACTCCCAGAAACAAGGACAAAAGAAGAGATGAGAACAACGAAGAAAAGAGCTCAATAAAACATGGAGAGAAATAAAGGTGTCAGTGGAAGAAGGGAAGAAGGTCATCAGGAGGAAATGTTTGAAGGAAAATCATTATCTCTCGGTGTAGATTAGATACCAAAAGGCGGCCAAATGACAGCAGTGAGTGCAACAGCAAAGTGCACCAGGTGATGACTGGAGGAGGAGCTAGGGAATAGAGAAAGCAAAGAGCAAAGGCACTCCTTGGTGAAGTACCTGTCTAATGATTATTTCTTTTATCAAGAGGGAAAGTTGAGCACAGGTTGGATGGAGAAATGAGACCAGGAAACTTTGGAAATAATATCATTTGGGTGGTTCACCCGCCATTGTGGGTGTCGGCGGAGGGCGAGATGCTGCCGAGGAGGATGTTTTGAAAAGCAGTTTGGAAAACACAGTGGAAACCATTAGTCTTATGTGCCTTCAGCAGCAAGGGATTGAGCTAATGGAAAACACCATTTTATCTTTCCGAAGTAATGCGTCTGAGTGCCTTGACCAGCTGAATGCCATTACTGTGAATATGGAATCACGGAATTGTTGGAGTTGGAAGGGACCTCTAGAGATCATGTAGTCCAGCTCCTCTGCTAAAGCAGGGTTGCCCAGAGCACATCACTCAGGACGGCATCCAGATGGGTCTTGAAGATCTCCAGAGAAGGGGACTCCACACCCTCCCCGGGCAGCCTGTTCTAGGGCTCTGCCACCCTCACCCCAAAGAAGTTTTTCCTCAGATTTGAGTGGAACTTCCCATGTTCCAGCTTGTGCCCATTGCCCCTCGTCCTGTCACTGGGAACCACTGAAGAGAGTCCGGCTCCATCCTCCTTAAACCCACTCTTTAGATCCTTGTCAGCGTTAATAAGGTCTCCCCTCCAGGCTCAAGAGCCCCAGCTCTCTCAGCCTTTCCTCATCAGGGAGATGCTCCAATCCCTCCATCATCTTTGTTGCCCTACGCTGGACTCTCTCCAGCAGTTCCCTGTGTCTCTTGAACTGGGGAGCCCAGAACTGGATGTGGTATTCCAGTTGTGGCCTCACCAGAATATGATGCTGACCTTCTCCGTGAATACAATGCAGAACTTCTCTGTTGTAATCTTACAAGTTACGTGTTTTCAAGAACAAGTGATCAGACATTCAGCGTAGAAAACACACTTCTCCGATTCTCTTACTTATCATGGATATTTTGTTTTCTTTAGAAAATACCAGCCTTTTTGCTCTCCTCCCGTTGCCATGAGTAGGATCCAGGAGAACGTGCTCGTCGGAGGGAATTGCTTTCTGCTGAGTGGGGAGTATCAAGCTTCACTGAGGCTAATGAGCCTGGTATCGCTCTTCTGCTCAGACTAAATGGTGCAGCAGCTCAACTTCCTTGTGTTTAGCAGTGAAGGAAAAGGAGGGATACTGTTACCCTGTCTCTCAGGCCATCGTCAGGGTGACGAGGAGGGTGAATTACAGAGTAAAGAGGGTTCCTTGCCATGTGAAAAGGTGCAGGGCCTTGGTCTCTGGCTGTTTTAGGCACGTCTGTGGTTTGAGTCGTGTTTTTAATGGCTAAATTTACTAAAGCAGCTCCTATTCTTCCTTTTCTCTCTCTTAAGAGGACATGGGTAACTGAATCAATCAGTTATTTGAGATTAAAATAGCCCTGCCAGGAGAACTTTCACTGCTAAGGAAAATCTCAGAGGAATACTGGTCAGAAGCAGCCAAAAAAGACGGTAAAAGAAGGAAAAGAACGAGAGAGGAGAGTAAAAGTCTCGGTTGCAGAGCTCAGAAAGAAAGTCTGCAGATTTTTTCTCTTTTGAATGAGTCTTAGGATGGATAATGAAAGAAATAATGAAAAAAAAAATTTGATTTTTACTGTGTTGATGGAAAAATAATTCTGCGTAATTATTATTAACAAACCACACGGCATAAAAGAAGCGATCATAATTATACTCATTATCTCCTTTTAGCAAAAACAACTGGCAGGAGACCACGTTTTAATAACTATTGAGGCTAAAAAGAAGTAACAGTAGTGACAAGCGTGCCTGAAATACTAGATTGAGGAGACAAAAATTACCCTGTGCAGTCAACTGTTGTGTTTTGTGAAGATGCTTGGACAGAACAAGCTGCTGTTTACACATGCAAGGCTTTTGATAAATAATTAAAGGAAGTTTCTGCAAACTGAGAGCATAATAAACCTGGCCTCATAAAGTCAGCGCTGTAGTTACAACTGGATAAATAAAGAGTGCTCCAACTCTGGCAGCTGTCAGGCCAGGACACCTCAGCGTCATTATTTTTTTACTGAAATATTCAGATATAAAAAAGGAGGGATATTACCTTATGGTCCTTTTCACAGAGAGAGAAGAAAATGAATGACGACTGAGAAGTGGGTGTTGGGGGAAAAACGTAATGTTTTATATTCCTTACTCCAGTAATAGGATCATTCTCTACCCAGCTGCCACCTTTCACAGCTCTGAAAGGAACTTGGTATCTTTGAGGCCTTTTATCCTTCACTCAAATTTGCATGAAATTAGCTAACCGGTTCGAAAGTTGCTTATAGAGGACTGAGAAACTAATAACGTAATTGCACGTGCTTTATATCCCTAGGAAACAAGGCTTAAAATAAAAGAATCTGTACTGAGGTACTGAAGAAAATTACTTACCAACAGCAAAACTTTCAGCAACCAGCTGTAAGCTGAAAAAAAAACCCACCAAAAACCAACCAAACCTCTACATGTACGGACTACAACAGAAACCGAGAAGTGTTCTTGGAATCAACAGTCGTGTTTGGGCTGAGATAACAGATGTTCCTCCAGCTGTACAGAAACCATCCGAAACTTCATTCTGAAGTTTTCTTGCTAGACATCAAAATTGTTATTCTGTAATTGCTGCTTCCTGGCCCTTTTCAGATTTAATTTTTTTTTTAATTTTATTTTTTTTTTTAAAAGGAGAAGAAAATCCTCGCTGTGAAGTTTTAAAAGTTAAGTTTTAAAGCACTGTTTGTGGTTTGAGAAGTGCAATAGGAGGACGGAGTCTTTTCCGGTACCGCCAGAGAAGCAGCATCTGGGACTGACGTACCGGTAGGGGAGTTTTCTAGAGGGGCCTCAGTTAAAACACTGCTCAGACACCTCGAGGGAAAGGCCTTTAAAGTATTACGTTGTTTGAGTTACCCCCATCTGTTTGTAAAAGTCGAATAAACTTATTAAAATTGAGGTTCCCTCTATTCCTGCTACACTGGCGTTTCAGCCCCACAGCTGCTGTGCAGCCCGTAGCGAGACCAGTAGTTTTTATCAGCCTGAACCCAAACCCACCTTTTTGGGTTTTCCAGAAGAAGTCCTCACGAGACATGGCATATGTGATAAGACACAAATATTTCAGTTAAAAGGTGTACCTTTCCCTAGTTACTTTTTTACAGTGAGGTTCAAGTTTTATATCTGACCAGTCTTTTTTCAGTGGTGCCCAGGGATAGGACAAGAAGAAATGGGCACAAACTTGAATATAAGAAGTTCCATCTAAACATGAGGAGGAACTTCTTTCCTGTGAGGGTGGCAGAGCCCTGGAACAGGCTGCCCAGGGAGGCGGTGGAGTCTCCTTCTCTGGAGACATTCAAAACCCACCTGGACACTTTCCTGTGCAACCTGCTCTGGGTGACCCTGCTCTGGCAGGGGGTTGGACTAGATGATCTCCAGAGCTCCCTTCCAACCCCGCATCATTCTGTGATTCTGTGATCTCTCTCTATATTTCTAGGAAGCATAACTGGTGGTGGTAGAAATAAATAGTATTCAAAGGTAACAGTCTATACCGTCCTCTACCACACAGACATTCAGGTAAAAATTTGTGTTTCTATTCTCTACCTCAGTAAAAATAGAAGAGGCACTGAAAAACTTTGGAAACGTTATATGAAACACAATTTAAATAGAAAAAAAAAATTGGAAAACGTACCTTGTATAGGTACCGGTCATTCTGTTTGATGTAAACATTCTGGGAAAGAGACACTTGGGGGAGAAAAAAACAAAACAAAACAAAACGGTTTTGAGCCAAATACCAAGGGCTTTTCTAAATTTCTGGTTCCTTAATAATTCATTCATTCCATTGTCCCCTTAAAGAAACACTTACCTTCACAACCTTAGTCTATTAAGACTAAAAGGATTTGGATACATTGGTTAGATTCAAGCTTGTTTGTCAGGGAATTAGATATGAGACAAAATATCATGGAGAAAATCCTGAACTTTCCTGCTAGTCCTGGGCTCTGGACCCTGGTGCGTCCTGAAAATAGCAGTATTTACACTGTGTTCCTACTACTTAAATATTTATCAGCCCCTTCAGATGTCTGCCATCTTGAGTTGGGGTTTATTAATTTATTTGTCTTTATTTAATCTTTAGTTTATGTACTACCAGTAGGCTCTAGGGAGCACAGGGACACGCTTGGTGCCATATTTTAGAAATGGGAGCTAAAGTACAGCTGCTGAAACGACTTGTCTGGTTTTCAGGCTTGGGGAGGCTTTATTTATTTTTAAATAACTTTTTACTTTTTAACAAGTGCATCTACAGCCCATAATTCTGTTTTTCCTTTTCAGGGTTCTGTCGATGCATCAGAACAGAACATCCAAAGTACGTCAGACAGAGGCTTTTCCTCAGCAGAGAGAGACCTGAGAGCTGAGTTTATGGGTTGGTTTGTGGGGAATGTTTTTCTCCTTTAAAATCAAACAAACAAACCCCCCCAAAACAGCAAAGGAAGCATTTAAATTAATGCGCAGGAAGAAAAAAAAAAAGCTTAATTAAATGTATGTGCTTTAAAAGTTGCTCTGGTTTATTTTGAACAAAAGCGTATTTAAAAAGGTGAGCGGGTTTACTAATGCTATTTCCTTGAAAAATGCCTTTCACAAACCACATTAAGGAAACATTCTCAGTTTCATTCCACAGAAATAAGCACAAAATCCTGTCATAACATACTTGTGGTTTTATCACTTGTGTGCTTGATATATCGATAACGGTGCAGCCCAAGTGCTTGCCTGCACTATATTAACACATGCTGCTTTGACAAAAGCCAAACTCCTGGGGGGAGTTTCATGGCCCGGGAGGTGGGGAGGTTAGATTTGTAGAGAAATATTATAAATTGCAGACTCTGTTGTAACAATTAAGAGAGTACTGTGAAGCCCAGCCTCCTGTTTCAGTGCCACCCTCTGCTGGCCGAGGAGAAGGGACCATCACCCTGCATGGTACCAGAGGATGAAATTCATTCAGCAGATCAGCTCCAGGGGTTTCCAGCTGCCATCCTCATGCAACGCAGATTTACCCAAGAGTAGCATTTGCATGAAACTTACAGAAAGTTTACAGCTTAATATGCTATTAGTTCTGAAAGTTATGGCCCTCGGTGCCTGCTCTTTTCCTCACATGATGGCAATGAAGCGTTAACCCAAGCAGTTTTCCCCTCACTTTAATCCCCCACACAAACATCCCTCTAAATAACAAAAAATCTATGCAAAAATTAGGTCATTAATGTGGCATTTACTGTCTCTTCCAGGTTTAAAAGAGCTAAAGACAGATTACCTGCAGTAATTATCCATCCAAAACACTCAGGTGGAGAAAAATGTGGCAATCAACCTCCTCTACAGCCCTAAACACCGCACAGCTTACCCATCTTTTCACTCCAATACAAATGGTAAGTGAAGGGGGAGTGGTGGAAAAGAGGATGGGTGATAATCCTTGCTGAATGATTCAGAACTTGTCAGTCGTGGAAGGGCTGTAAATGGGGTTTTACAACCCCAGCAGCAGCAACACCAGCTTGGGGACAAGAGGTGATGCCGTCTCCTTTGGTCAAGTCAACCTGTCACCTCTGCTTGAGACTGTCACAGCACAGTGCTGCGTATTTCTTACTTTCAGCTTCGTTAGGGAAGCTTGTTCGTGGCAGGAGGGTGTTTGAAGTACATTATTAGAGTGCCACAACTAAATAAATGAAAACAAATTAGGCATAGGGTGGGGTATTTGGGAGAGAGGAAAACCTTTCACAGCTGAGATACAACAAATTCACACGCGTGAACCAATCTAAGAGACAGACTTGGACTCCCTGGTGTCAGCCTGCAGGAAAGACCAGATAACCTCACCCTTGACACTGCCACTAACGCGATACTGGAACCTGGGCCGTGGCCTCTGTGCAGGTCCATTGACCCTCTATGGTCTCCAAGAAGTCACAGGAAAGGGATGACCTCCCAAAAGATGGCAATCGCATACTCAGGTGTGTCTGGGTAGACACAAAGAGGCTTGGTCTCTTTGGAAAGACTCTTAATTTTTTCCCAGCTGTGCTTAAGAGCACCCAGGGCCAAAGTAATCTTCCTTTCCTCAGCTTGTAGCACCTTGAGTCCTTCTTGAGGTGAGACCGTGGGGGCAGGTGAAGGTGTCTCTCTCACTGGTAGTGCAGCAGCTCCTCCCAGCGAATGGGCTGGGAAAACACCTCCCGCTCCAGCCAGAGTTCGTAGGAGTAGTGGAAGTCCTCGGGGAGCTCCAGCCGCTGTCCCAACACGCTCTGCAGGCAGTTGTCCACCGGCGCAAACTCCGAGTCTTGAGGTTTGTCGTATCTCCGGCTGTTGAAGGCTTCGATGTTGGCTCTCAGGGTGCATTCCTCAGCCTGGAAATCCCATGGTCTGGCATCGATATCTACGTTGAAGAAGAAACGAGGCCAAAGCATCGTGGAATAAATAATACTGATAAGAATGAAGATTTTACAGCAACCACGTGCCTGAATTGACCAGCGTATCAGCCAGTCCTAATTATTATTCCTAATCAATTCCCATTATGTGTGCATTTTAATTTCAGGTATTTAAATGAAATACGTTAAAATCACGTGTAACTTAAGCAGCATCAGGAAGCTCCCTAAAGAAATGCAATTCTTTCTGCTCTATAGTGAGCTTTGAGGACTCTCTCTAGTTACCAAGCTCTTGCCTTTTTCAGAAAGGCCTCACCACTTTTACTAAAAATCTCTGCAGATGTCTGAAGCAGAGATTGAGATTAAATGTATATAGCCAAAATCTGGCAAGCTTCTTACGAGTTACTGAAAACAAACTTTTCTAAAATTTGGACAAATTTAACTACAAATGATGCTGAAAAGCTAATAACTGGCTGTAATAACCATGATATTTTAATATATTGATATTACATAATATGTAAACATATAACATGTTAAAAAATATCGTATTTGGAAAGTTGGTCTTTATGAGCTCTAAATCTAAATTTCATGAGTGCAATAGTCACTCTCTCAATAAAAGTTTAGTAAATTCATTGGCAAAGCTCAGCAGGGAGGGAGGGAAAGGTCCAAGGCTGGGTATCAATATCTATTTTTATACAAGATAAAAATAAATGCTCCAGGAAAAACCCTTCCAGATTGTGCCTCTGAAAGCAGAGTGCTTCCCTGGCAAAAGGTCCAGGTGGAGATGCAGTCTCTGCTAAGCAGTGAATTGTGCAATTGAGTGTTGCATTATGTTGCTCATTATGTTGCTAATTAACTCTTTCGAGGGGAAGTGGGACACACAGAGCAATTTATCCCTTGCATTTGCCTTAAAATTGCATTATTCTCGATAGTGCCATGTAAATTCAGTTGTTACTCAAACCCTTGCTCCGGGACAGGTGACATTCTTTGCCTGCTGTAGCATGTAGTGCTCGAGCTGTTTAAGTCACCCAAGGCGGGCAGTATCCCATAGCTGTATCCCATTGGTGGCATAAAGAATTCAGTCCCCCCAGGGAACAGTCAGTGTGCTGAGAAAGACAGCAACAGGACAGAAACGTCCCTAAAAGAAAAGAAGTCCCCAGCCTTCCTGTCCTTGGATCATTTGGGGAATTCCACCAGCCCTAGAGAGAATTTCATAGAATCACAGGATGGTTTGGGTTGGGAAGGACCTTAAAGATCATCTAGTTCCAACCCCCTGCCCTGGGCAGGGACACCTCCCACCAGACCAGGTTGCTCAAAGCCCTGTCCAGCCTGGCCTTGAACCCCTCCAGAGATGGTGACTCCACCATTTCCCTGTTCCAGTGTTTGACAACCCTTTCAGTGAAGAAATATTTTCCCTAATATCCATCCTAAACCTCCCCTGGTGCAACTTGAGGACATTTCCTCTTGTCCTATCCCCTGTTTTTTGGGAGAAGAGACCAATCCCCAAAAGACATGTAGACATGGTGCTGAGGGACGTGGTTTGGTGGTGGATTTGGCAGTGTTAAGTTGGACTTGGCGTTTGGACTTGATGATCTTAAAGGTCTTTTCCAACCTAAATGATTCCATAATGATTCCTTCCTGATGGTGCTGAATGGAGCCTTACGGCTTCTGAAAAAAAAAAAATCCCGGATACTGATTCAAACAAGTTTATGGGATGCTAACAGGTCACAGGCCAAACCACATCATACCCCACTTGTGCCAGTTTCAGCTCCACACACAGAGAAGATGCTTTCCTGGCCCTACTCACCGTTGCCGTAAGCCCAGTCATCGTTCATGCGGTGCCGCACCTTCTGGTAAATGGCAGACATGGTCTTCATGTTGCTCTTTCTCCACTGGCGCCCCAGGTATTTGGTCTGGATTTTCAGCAGTTTGAGGACGTACAGCTGCATCATGGCCTGCTTCACCTTCAGAGCTCGTTTCAGTATCGGGGCCGACTTAAAGACCACCAGCATCTGTCAAGGAACCGACACAAATCCACGCAATGTGTTCAAGAAAGCCACATGAGTACTGTCTGCGCAGCTTTGGGCATGAATGGAATCACAGAATCACAGACAGGGGTTGGAAGGGACCTCTGGAGATCATCCAGTCCAACCCCCTGCCAGAGCAGGGTCACCCTGAGCAGGTCCCACAGGAACATGTCCAGGTGGGTTTGGAACGTCTCCAGAGAAAGAGACTCCAGCACCTCCCTGGGCAGCCTCTTCCAGGGCTCTGCCATCCTCACAGGAAAGAAGTTCCTCCTCATGTTTAGGTGGAACTTTGTATGTTCAAGTTTGTGCCCATTTCCTCTTGTCCTGTCACTGGGCACAACTGAAAAAAGCCTGGCCCCATTGTCCTGACACCCACCCTTTAAGAGTTTATAGGCGTTGATGAGATGCCCCCTCAGTCTTCTCTTCTCCAGGCTAAAAAGACCCAAGTCCCCTAAAACCTGAGCCGCGTACAGTACAAACCCCAAGCAGATCCAATAGAAGCATTCAATATAACCAAGACTTGCTGCAGGGGGCTTGAGGCCCATAGAAATAAGTATTATTTGCACAAGTAAAAGTATTTCTGCATTTAAGGCTCAATTTGCAAAAAAAGAAAAAAAGGAGCAGAAGCCCCAGCGCTGCCAGGAGAAGCTCTGAGGATGAAGGCTGGGCTAAAGCCAGCAACGTCGAGCTGGGGACATGCTCGAGATGACACACTGACAACCCCCGGCAGGTCTTGGAGAGATGGGACATCACCTTACCATTGTCCTGGAGTGCTTCCACTTGGTCAGCTTGTTGAGGATCCTCAGCAAGTTAATGCAGGAGAATAAATTTCTCCAGCAGAACTGGTTGTTGTCTCCGGCTTCCTGCAAAGCAGAGAAGGAAAAGCGTAACCCCACCAGCAGAATTGGACAACACCGAGACATCTTTGGGCAGAAAGTCTGTATTTTTACTCCCTGCACAAGTCCTATTTCTGATGGAGAGTGAGCAGCAGAGCTACCTCCTCGCCTGGGTTGTCATTGTGCTGCTGAGAAGCCAACAGAATCTGGGGGAAACGGTTCCAAAAGACTCAGATGTAATCAGTGTTTTAATTTGCATTTCAGTTTAGAGTAAGAGCTATGATAAATCACATCATTCCGTCACGGGAAATATATATCGTGGTAGATTCGTATTTGTTGTTTACAGTCGGAGAGCAAATTACAGCCTAGTGATCACTGCCGCTTAGAAAACAGATTTTGTTAATTATATAAATTAATTCATAAATCACCACGTGCTTAGAGGACGTATTACAGACAAATAAAAAGGAAACCACATAACGCAGGATGAGAAACAGCAGCATTTGTATCAGGAGGACAAGACTTTTCTGTACCAAAGATCCCCCCCGGCTTAAGTGCAGCTGATTTATTGTTTTAAATATTAGCTAAATGTAAGCACCCCCAGCTCCTGCTTGTGTAAATATCGCTCTCACATTTGAGCAGTGATTCCAGCACTACAGTAACCTGCTTTATGTTTGAACAGCACTGAGCACAGAAGAAGCGTCCCACAAATAACCTATTTGGGGATGAGAGTGGAAACAAGCACTGCTTAATTTATAAACCACTTACAGCCAGTTACAGCCTTAACAACTCGTGGAAAAAATGCAGTATTTTGCACAATCCTGATTCTAGGCAGCCTCAGGAGGAGAGTTTGGGGATGACCCCAGGGAGCCTCTTCTGTCAGCATCTAATCCAGCTTCGAAACTAGATTTACCCAAGAAAATCCAGCCAGCATAATGCCTTTCTTCTTAAAAGCAAGCACCGAACCTATTATTTCAGTAAGCTGGTGAAATGCTGTTGTACTTAGAATTTTTAGAGACCAACGAGAAAGTGCTTCTGACTTGGTGAATTCTGGGATTTGGTAAAAGCCACTCTGAGCAAATGCACTTTTCTGCCAGCAGAGGCTACATCCATGCTGAAGGTTCCTGTGCACACAGCAGAGCACAGAGGTGGGATGTCACCCCGATGTCACCCAGATGTCACCAAGGTGCCCATGGATGCTGTGTGCAGTTCTGGGGGTACCCACTCAGGACGGTGCCCGTGCAGTTTCATATTGGTGCCAAGTCCTAATCTGCTCTCTCTGCACCAAGAAGTTTTTCCCAAAAGATCCCAGCAGAATAAACAAATACCCATTTCACAGATAGATGGACTTATTTTTGTCACCGATCTGACGTTGTCTCTACAGCCTCAAGTGAGTGAGAGTCTTTCCACCAGATTTACGGAAGGAAGGAGCAGGTTAAATAGACTTTAATCCCGCTTTTACCCCCGTCTCTGGTTATCCTCCCCCTGGCACCATGACAGCAAGGTCCCCTGCAGCCCCCTCCCCAAACACAGGGAATAACAGCCCCGTGACAGGAGAGGGGAGATGGGAACCAGCAAGGAATCGGAGCCAGCCCCACAATGATGGGTGAAGCCCCTACTAGCTCTCCAGGACAGCAGCCACTCCTGATTTACACCGCGTGGGGACAGCAGTTACCCCACAGTCTCCTCTGGAAACGGCACTGCTGAACTCCTCCTCCTTTTCCATAAAGTAAACCAAACACACACCATCCTGTGTTCAACCCACCAAAGGCAAAATCACCTCTTAGAGCCACTAAGAAATGTGTTATGGCTGGGATCTTAAAATCGGTACCTTGGAGTGTTAAGAAAAAAAAAAAAAAAAAAAAAAGCTAAAAACACATAAAATGTTGGCTGAAGAAACATAAATACACGCACAAGCATATGGCTCTGAACTACCAAAGCGTCTTTAATTTCTATTAAATCCTTACATTCATGGGTATCCTCCCCAAGATGGACACACGTGTTGAAATTCAAGTTGGTTGCTGCATATTTTCTAATTAAATTAGTCTCCCACGAGGCTACCACCCATGTCTGCTGGAGGAAAGCAAGGAGGCGCTGTTGTTTAATGCAACAGCGCCCAAACTGGGGACCAGCCCCTACTGGGAAAGCCTAACTGGGAATATTTTGCCTAAAAAAGTTCAGTCTTCTACAGCCATAAAGCTTAGCGTGAGCGTAAGGATTGGCGTGAGCCATCGGAGCGCTCGGTGACACGTCGCTAGATGTCCCCATTGGGCCAGGAGTGGGAGCCTGGCAGGGCTGGAGGGATTTGTGAGCAACTTTGGCTTGAAGGCACGAGGGGAAAGTCTTTCACTTTAATGATGTTAACCTTTATAAAGCTAAGGAAAATGACATTAGGCTCTAGATTTTAGCAGCTTGAGATCATCCCTGCTCGGACTGGTTTTCGTCAGGCTCCTTCTTAATGATTCCTGCATCGTTTAGGGTCTCTCCTCTGATCCCTCTCCCCGTTAACCCCAAACCTGGTCCCTGCTCTGTGTCCTGTCTGAGTCCAGCCTACTCTGTGCTTGAATTATTGCCGTTATCAACCTGCCAGCATCAACGTCCCATACTCCGTGTATTCACACAGCTTGTCGTGCTGGCCAGTCTCCATAATACTTAGGCTCCTCTCCGTAGGGAATTTGGTTCATTCTTTAATCTACTGGTATCTTATGAAACATGAGTGCTCAGAGCAATTTAAACCTGGGAGGAAACAGCCTCTGGGCAAAGCCTTTTTAAAAGCAGTCTCTCTCGTTTGGAGAAGCGAAAGGGAAAACTCTAAACCCAATTATTTTTATAGCCAGCGGTGCCAAAACAAAAAATCCTTCCTCACCCTCTCCCATAGAGCAATACTGGCTAAAAGGACCCTTTCTGTGTCGCTTACCAGGCTTTCTGCAGTGAGCTCAGGCAAATCACAGACCGTACAATGCGGATAATCCAGGACAGAGATGCTGTGGAAGACAGGAAAGAAGGGACTCGTTAACATCAAGGTAAATATATCATCTTAAAAAGTTGCTTTCATATGTGATTATGGCCCAGCCATCTGTAATGTCTTCCTTGTGCCTGGGCTTTGAATCTCAAGGGCAGCCTTTTGCAGCCAGTAGTCAGGATGGGCAACCAGCCCATCTCCAGTGAGCCACGTTGGGCACGTGAACCAGCCCGTAGCCAGTCCCCCTCCCACATTTCCAACTGCCCAGACGGCATCCGAATGGGCTCCCGGCCTCACGTCTCAGCCTAATGGAGCACGTCGATTCCTCTTGGCTCCGAAACTCATCCTGAGTGCATTAATAAGGACTCGAAGCATTTGGATCCATTAAGCCGTGACAGATGAGTTATTCAGATGCACATTTTAAAAAAGGGAAAAAAAAACCACACCCAAACCAGATCTAAGGTTCAAATGGAGACATTTGATTACCAGCAAGAAAATTCACAACAAGGGCATCAGGTCTTTCAAAGCCTCCAGGGATATTGCCTTTGTAAAAGTAGCCAATTAAAAAAAATAAAAAGTGTGTGTGTGTATATATATATGTATATAAAAACCGTATGTATACATCTATCTGTGCCCTAAGATGTGCACTGATCTAAAACGAAGCGTGCACTACCACACAGCTTCAGTTCTTGTGTTCCCTCTTCTTTGCTATTTTTTAATTTTTAAATTCAACAAGCTGACTCCTGACGATCACTGAGCCAGAGGCAATCCAGGGTGAGACCCCAGGTCAGGAGATCCCCTAAAAAAGGCTTCATTTAAAGTGTTTGTCCCAGGAAGGGCTTGCCTGACCACAAGGACAGATGCTCCTCGCTGGCTCCTACCCATTGTCATCCTAAAACTGGAAGTGCCATGCAGATAACGAGCAGGAGTGTGGAACAGCTAAACCTCCCCAGATCAGAGCATCAGGCTGCAAACCCCTCCTCATTTCACAGGAGCGTTATCCTGCCTGTGAAACCTCCATCAGAAAGCAGAGGAGAGCGCTAAAGTGCTCCTGGGCTATGTTTCCTTCTCACTTACGTGCCTTTAAAGCACAGGACCCAAAATGGAAACATTTATCAGCAAGAGAATTAATATATCACTTTCTATTTTTCCATACGTGTCTTTTCACACGTACACAACCATACCATGCAGGAGACAGACCAGCCTACACATGCAGCTGAAGAGCAACGAAAAGAGCATGAAAAAGCAACAAAAAAAGGATCTTCTCATCATTCCCACAGCAACATCCCCCGTGGTGTTCCCCTCCGAACGGGGAAATCCAACCCAGTCCTGCCAAGCTGTGAAAGCTCGTTCAGTCCTTTTGCTGACTTGTGGTAGCCCAGCCAGTCCCTACACAGACTCAAAACAGGGCAAGTGTCTTTCTCAAATCAGAAGTAAGAGTCAGTGACAACTATGCAAAACCTGAAGAAGTCAGGAAAGTTGAATTATAGTGGAGAAAATCTAGAAGACTCTACCCCATCTAGCCTGTTTGAAGCTGTGGCCCACAGATGCCTGGTGGCACTGGTCCACTTTCCAGGAGTCCATGTAAAGATGAAAACAATCCTACTGTCAGCAAGGGGGATGGGTCTACGTGTATTTTAGTAGTCTAGTGAGAGATTGGAACCTCCCCATCCAGTCCTCCTTGTTAAGCAGAAGGGATTTGCTCCCCTCCAGTGTATTCCTGTAGTGGAGAACACTCTGCCCCATAGCCGTGCTAGGTGGGGACCAGAGGTCACTCAGTCCCACCGCATGCTCCTCATGTACAAAAGCCTCCCTGCTCCATCTCTCTCTCTCTCTCTTCCCCAGAAGCAGCTGTACCTGTTTTTGGCAGTGATATACGACATGATGTTTTGGTTGAAGAACTTCAGGATCAGCGGGATGCAGTTGGCAAACACCAAATGCTGGGACACGTACTCAAACTGAGGGAGAGAAGCGAAATGGGTCAACGTTAGCTGGAACAACTGGGAATGGAAACCCATTTCCAGCTGAAAGCAAAGCAGTCTTGATGGTTTGCTCTAGACACCTCGCAGATATCTAAAGACCATACGGAAGTGTGCTGTACGAGGCTTGAATCGTACACAGCAACTCCCACCAGCTGGAAAACTCTATTTGCCATAGAGCGGACGCACAAAATTTATGGCAGCAGTTTAGGAATAGCTGCACCTAATGATTGCAGTGGAGCTTTTAAAAATAAAATCAGAGAATGGGTGGAAAGGGACATCAAAGATCATCTAGTTCCAGCCCCCCTGCCCTGGGCAGAGACACCTCCCACCACACCAGGTTGCTCCAAGCCCCCTCCAACCTGCCCTTGAACCTCTCCAGGGATGGGGCAGCCACAGCTTCTCTGGCCAACCTGGGCCAGGCTCTCACCACCCTCACAGCAAACAAGTTCTTCCCCACATCTCAGCTCCATCTCCCCTCTTTCAGTTTAAAAGCTCCCTTCCCCCTCCTTCCTATGGCTCCCTTCCCTGATAAAGAGCCCCTTCCCAGCTTTCCTGGAGCCCCTTGAGGGACTGGAAAATCCATGGCAAAACAGTGTATGGGGAAGAAGGAAAGAGGAGATGTAGCTATTACATGAGAAAACACAGTAATTCCTATTGCAGTCACATGCTAACCCCATTCCCTTTCCAAATTTTGACTGAAAAGTGTTCCCTTCCCTTCATATATGCTTTTAAGTTCTCTCCCCCTCTAAACATTAAATGATCTGGGTACATACAGCTGCATAATAAAACAAATCTCTGCTGTCCTCTAAAGTGCCAGACGCAAAGAGCGGCAATACCCTACCCCATCCTGCCCGTGCCTCTCAGTAACCTGCAATCAACACCCCAAATTTCCGAGCGAAGAAACAGTTTGTTCCTACGCGTCTCCGCTCAGCCTGGTACAAGCTGTCGGTGCTCGGTACCCACCGGTGACACACCGCTGCCGTTCTTTGCGGGTGAAGAATTGGCAGTCCCCGCTAACTGGGGTCTGAGATGCTCTCACGGCTTTGAAATGCAGCTGCCAGTGACCGGAGAGACCTTATAATGGTCTTCCAGTACCTGAAGGGGGCCTACAGGAGAGATGGGGAGGGACTCTGGATCAGGGAGTGGAGCCATAGGAGGAGGGGGGATGGTTTTAAATTGAAAAAGGGGAGATTTAGATTAGATACCAGAAAGGAATTCTTTACTGTGATGGTGGTGAGAGCCTGGCCCAGGTTACCCAGAGAAGCTGTGGCTGCCCCATCCCCGGAGGGGTTCGAGGTCAGGTTGGAGGGGCTTGGAGCAAACTGGTCTGGTGGGAGGTGTCCCTGCCCAGGTAATGCTGGAAATGCAATAATTTGATGGCGTTTCTCTGCTGGCATAAGCAACACCAAATCTCCTCGGAACTGAGACAAAACCCCATGATTTGGGTTGGTGTGCAGGACCATGTGGTTGCTGCCACGCCGACGTGGCAGGCAGTGGGCACAGGGTGACCTCCAGCAGAGCTTGGACCAGGCACACTCTCCACTACCCTCCACTGCTTTCTGGAAGCACTGTGTCAGCCCCCACAGTGGTTTTTTGTGGGGGGACCTCGAGACCAGCTTTGTCACCAAAAGGAATTATGATGGCTCACCCCAAATCAGACACAAAAGTAGAATCACGGGGAGAAAACCCCACAGCTTTCTCCAGACTTAGCACCAGACTGCCAGGGTCCTCCTGCCATGGAGGATGAAATGAGAGGAGCCGTTTTGGGGGCGAAGCGAGAAAAATTAGTGAAGGGATGGGGATGAAGGAGGGCAGAACAAATGTAGGATTGTAAAAATGTGGGGATTTGTTTCATTTTACACAATCCAATATATGGATTTGTATTTATCCCCAGATAAATATCAGTGGGCTTCATAACACAAAGGGATTTGTACCATGCTGATACCCTTAAAAGAAAATAAGTAGAAAACACTAATTGTTTGACTTGCAGAATGGGTGGAGAACTGGGCCCAGGACACAGCTCGAATCAGTCCTCGGTCCTTTTTGAACTAAGGACAGCCCTCATGTGGGTGCAGTTCGATAGGTGCCATGCAGATGAAACAAAAATCAGATTGTACCTAGGACCCAGACCTCCCAGCCTCCCAGGACCCAGGCTCTGTTGAAACTGGAGCCCCAAGAACTTGATCCTGCCGAGGATCTGGACAGAGGACCAGATTAGTTGACCTCGTGAGGTCCTACCCAGCACTATTTCTGGTCATTGGAGATGAAAACAGAGCAAAAGAGGGTCTTGTCTAGCCCCAATCCCCTTCCCCCTTCTGCTGGGGAGGCTCATGCTCGTGCTATCTCCTGAACTTTAATCTCATCAGCCACAGCGTGAATTTTTCCAGAAATCTGGAAGCTCCTTCCACGTGAGTGGAAACGAGCCTGTCAAAACACAGTCAGAGATATATTGCAGGCAGGTTATTCCTGCCTGAGTAACCCTATACAAACCCTGGCCCGGGGCAAGGGTTCATCGCTACAGAAAAGTGATCCTCATGGAAACCCTTCCTGGAGAGGGTCTATCAGGACACACCGGCTTCAAGACCAGCTTGGCAATGGCCGACCCCTTCTCTGCGCTCACCTGGTAGATGTGGTTCAGCTTGAAGTGCTTGAGGAGCAGCAGCAGCAAAGCCGAGATGCTCTTCACGATGATCTCTTTGTGTCTGTTCACGTCAATCCCCAGTTTCATGCTCTGAAGAACGGTGATGCTGGGGCGGAGGGGAAGGAAGGCAACAGCACAGTGGGGTGTGGGAGCAAGGAGGACAAAGGGACTGTTGAGATCTTATTCATCTGGACAGGCTCTATGGAAAGAGAGACCCTCGCTTCCTCCCGGGACTCCCATTTCCATCCCCTCCTGTCTGGTGACACTGAAGTGCATTTAAAAAAGGGAAAAAAAGCTGATTGCCCTCCTCCGGCAATCCTGGGGGAACGGTATGAAGGACACCTGCCATATGCTCACGTGTCTTTACGATTTGTGTCAATTAGCGTGATTTTGTGATTTGTGTCACTTAGCTAGCAGAGCACAGCAGCTGCCGACTGCACTCAAATCGTTACGCTCCTGAATAACTGGCGTTGACATCCTTGGCTTTCGCCCCTCTGCCCTGGGCAGCAACAGTAGCTTGCACCTATCCAAGGAGACATCCTCAAATCCGGAGCCCCCCCACTGCCCCGTGAACCTATGGTCAAACCCCAACTCTCCTCCTCAATCCAAGACTTCATGGCAAAGCTGGGATGGCTGGTGGCCACCTTCTCAAGAACTTACGGCATCTCTTCAGGCAACACGTCTGCCAAGATGTTGATGGAGTCGGTCTTGGCTTTAGAGGTGGGCGCTGCAGCAAGGAGGATCTTCAGCAAGGCGATCTGCAGAAGAGGACAGACATGGGGGGATGCTCCCAGGAAGAGGCATTCCTTTTTTTCCCCCTTCATTTGGTGAAACTGGACAACTTTAAGCCAAGTCTATAGGGTTTCACCAGCCCAACCAGCTCAACCTCTCCTTTTATACCCTGGGCAAACAGGCCAAGGGTGGGGAGCACAGGAGCTCCATTTTAGCTTTAATTTAATGCATCAGGAGCACCTGAGCTCATGGATAAAATAATGCAAGGGACACCTTAATGCATTTAAATCTGTGTTTGTCTCCCTCTATGGACAGAGTGCACATGACCCAATTAGCATCTTAGAACCATAGAATGGTTTGGGTTGGAAGGGAACTTAAAGATCACCTAGTTCCAAGCCTCCTGCCATGGGCAGGAACGCTTTCCAGGCTGCTCGAAGCCCCGTCCAACCTGGCAATGTCCTTGTAAGGAAAGTCATAACCAACAGACACTCCACAGTCTGAATAGCTGTTGAGAGCACAGCCAGGTTGGCAGAGACCTGAAGGTGTTGCCGCCTTGTTTGCTGAGCCACGTAAAGCATGAGGATGGTTTAGTTTGGTTCCCGGCCCAGCAAGGCATCATGCTCTGAGATCAGCGTGATATCGTCATGGAAAGTTAATCTCAGCAAGAAGGACAAAGGCTCAAGGGACCAATGAAGTCCATAGGTTGCTTCTTGAGGTCAGAAGTGAAGATGCCGGCACTGGTGCAGTGACTTGCTGGTAAATACTACAGCTCATGCAACTCAAGAGATGACACCAGGCCATCCCTGACTGATTCCCTTTGCTGTCCAGAGGGCAGTAGCCAGTTTTGAGCTCCCACCAACGTGAAGGACTTTGTTCCTTCTACCCAATCCTCCACACGCATCCTATTTTTCCAACCACTGACTTGTCTCCAAACATTTGACCATGTCTTTGGGTATCTATACCCCTTGATCCTCTGATTCCCTTCCTTTTCCACCCAACTCTACTCTGGACTCCCACCAAAATCTCACCATTCAAGTCCTGAAGATGCCCCAGCAGCCCTGTGCTGAGCTCTGAAGCTCACAGATTGGCCACCATTCCCCACTCAAAAGCTCTTCTTTGCTTTTAAGAAACACAGGCTTACCATATACTGGGGGAGATTGTACAGCATTGCTCGATACAAGATCTCACAAGGGGTTTCTTGGACTTCCTCTTCCCCCTAGCACAGAGAAACATTAGAAACAAGGGAAAATTAATTCTTTCCAGTCCACACACTTGAGATGTGTCAGTCACCTCCATAAAACCCGGCTTGAGGACATAATGATGGACTGCATAGATAGCTGCATGCTGACTGCAGGAAGTTCCAGGTCTTTCTCCACTGCTACTTTTGATCAAGATATGGCCTTCTAGAAAAAAGAGCTTCCAATGTGTGCCCTAAGAATCACGCAGACCATATGGATTTCTATGACACCTTGGAAATCTTCCACATGTCTACCTAGCAATGGGTTGCAGCAACTACTTACCAGAGACATGGGGCACTTCTCCAGCTCCTCCTCATTCTTGATCTGGACGTCTGAGATAGAAACATACTTGTGCTGGCAAAATACACAGAGAGAGGCAGAGCGATATCACAACTGAAGGGTGAAACACAGTCAGCCACGGCAACAGCTGCTGATCTCAGTAATATCTTGTTAGGTGTATAGATCACAGCAGATACACCAAGAATTCATTTTTGAGTGGGATGTCCCTCTGTCCCTGAAGCCCCCTACACATCATGCCTTCGATTACTTCCACCTACTCCTTCTAGGATCTCTCTGTTAGTAAATGGAGCAAATAAAGTCATCTCCATCAGACCTTAGACAGGGTCAGTTGGCCTGTGGAGGTGTCTCACTCCATGTGGAGCACTGCAGGAGCCAAGCTGGCCATGCTTCCCCCTGGGAGCAGCATAGGTCTGGGCATGTGTGTCCAAATCCAACTGTCAAACTCTGTCACCTTCAAAGCACAACAGTGAGGATTCAGTTTTTCCTTTTTTGCCCCAATTCCTGCAAAAAACTCCAAAAGCTTTTCCTATGATAACTAACAAGAAGGAATCCTTACTCCCTCCAGTAACTGTTTCAGCTGGAGGTTAGATGTGAGGATCCCACACTGCATGTGGTAGATATCGAGCCCCTCTCAAAGCTGTTCAGACCTTGACTGGATTCATCAGATTAACTTCCCAAGGCAGAGAGAGTGAGAGCTCAGACTGAAGGCGTTGCTCTACATCAGCTGGTGGAGGAGAAGACTAAATTCACATGAAATATTTACCGTGGGCTAAGAACGTACAACTGAGGAACTTGAAACTCATTATAAGAGCTGTATCACAAAGTTATACTTGATGCCTTTCAATCCCTCTATGGTCCTGGTGATCTTGGCCAGTGATTTCCCCACGCCCATGAGATCCCCACGGGTCCGATACCACCTCAGAGCATCTGCTGAATTCCATGGAGCAAAAATAGCAAGGGATGAAGTTAGACAAGCTGATTGCCATTCAGCAAGGCTTTCTGGGCTGCTTCACCTGAGCACCGTGCGCAGAGCCACCATCTCACCTGCTTCAGTGTCTTCACGCTTTCGTGGATGGGCCGTGGTAGCCCTATCAGGGTTTCGGTGTCTCTGTTGGGGATGAAAGAAGGTAAGTACAAGGCTGGGAAGATCTAGGTTTAACACTTCCATGTGATACAAGATAAAGAGGGAGCTTGTGGTCTACTGAGTCTTCTGAATGCATCCCAAGTGGGTCAGGAATTGGGAGAGGTGTTGGCATGAGCTGCCTGCCCTCCCACCTTCTCCCCAGCAAAGCCTGTACAAGAGAGGGATCATGTCGGGGTGAAGAACTGGGGTGAAATCAGGTCTCTGCATGGAGCCAGCTTGAGTCCAGCACCGCACCTAAAAACAAATATACCCTGCTGGGGCTGTGCCAGGATGACTCTGCACCCACAGCTTGATTTATTCACTAACTGGGTAATTTGCTGTGGATACCAGATTGTCCCCACTCCCTCCCTCATGAAACCAGTCTCTGGCTTGGGCCAGGGGTCACTTATTCTGAGCTAGGTCTGATTTTTAATAGAAAGAGGTCCTTGGAGACCAGCATCTCCAAGAACATGTTTTTATAACGCTGAGTGCACTGCTGCAGCCCCAGCGAAATCCAGCATCGTCTTGCTCATGCCTTAGGCTGGTTGAGTTGAGAGAACCTAAGCTCTGTGGACACCTCCCACCAGTTAAATTGCACCGATGGGAGGTAGGGGACAGACTTTGTCGGATGTGCACACGTAATACTCACTGTCCCAGCGTGAATCCGATGAATTTGTTCCTGCTTGCTTCCAGGAAATGCTCGATGTCTTTCTGTCTGATGGAGCAGCAGAGAAACAAAAACCAGGAGAAGGTTGGAAAACAGACATACACCAGACCACAGGCTACACTGGTCAGGAAGGACGGCAGTGTGGGACCAGCAAGAACCTCTGAGCTTTCAAGGTGTGATTTCTAGAGGTCCTAATAGCAGCAGGATAGAGCCACCATTGCTCTCATTGGTTGGGAGCAACATGAACCAAAACCATTTCTATTTGCTGCACAACTTCATGGGAATGTACAAATAAATGGAGAGGATTTCTCTATAACCAGCACCTTTTTATCCACCTTCTGCTCTGAGCACACGCATCTTCAGGGAGCATCTGCTCGCTTTGAGTGAACAAATGTTGTCTCCACAGTCTGGCAGAGCATGTGCCGCTCCAAGAGAGCAAGCTGACATCTTGTCCACCTTGGGCATCTTTCATGAGAACTGGTCAGGGTCTCAGCACTTACAGGTAGGACATCAACCGCGAGCCAAGGTTCTCACAGGCAGAAAGGAAACCCAGCAGAATTTCCAGGCACCAGCCAAGAAAAACTATCACCGTTTGATTCCAAAGCTGAGAGCATTACGTTAGGTGGAGTACCACGGCACCGTGTGTGTGGAGACCCACGTGGGAAACCAGTTCTTGCCATGTCCCTGCGAGGAGTGCTCTGGACAGACACACTTAACACTTGTCACTGCTCCCAAATCAAAAAGATGTATTTGCTCCTGTGTTTTCAAGATGCTGGATTAAATCCAGGTTTCGTATCAACAGAAAAAAACCCTCACATAGACTAGAGGGAAAGGGGCAGAAGTTTTCACCCTCTTTTCCTGATGCTCCCCCATATCATGTGTAGCAGAACTGGTCTTAGAAGGGAAAGGCACCAACTTCTTTACCCTCAGATGTTTTTCTCTAATTTTTCTCCAATTTTTCAAGGCTACTCAAGGAGGCTTCATCTGGCAACACAAGAGTCCCACTCAACAAGCAAGAGGCAATGTCATTAATGAACTCCCAAGATGATTAGTCTAGGACATTGCCTTGCTGAGATCCATTGGTGCCGGTTGGGAAAGCTGACCTTGCTCCCACAACACAAGCATCCTTCCCAGTACAAGCTGGGATGTCCAAAATGGGATTACCACTGAGTGGCCAAGCTTGGTTTGTAAAGACTGTGGAAGGGCTCAGCTAAACCCAGTCCAGAAAGGACCAACTGAGACAATGAAAGAACTGGTGTCACTTCAGTTCATCTTGCCAGAGGCCAACGAACTTGCCACAGACTGACCTTCAGCCTGCAATGAACTCCAGGACAGGTAGGACTGGGGAAGATGGCAATGGAACCAGATGGATTTACCTGACTTTGGGGGCCCAGGGGAGCCCTTTGGGGAATGACACCCTTTCGATGGGCGGGCGCTGAGCAGGCATCACAGGGATAATCGCATCCCGCTCCATCAGGTCCAGTTCCCCCTCGATCCCACTGTCCACATCATCATTCTCCTCTTCATCCACTCCTGCTTCATCATTCTTGAAGGGGTCTCTCTCGTTGTAGATATCCAAACTGTCTTGCTTCACCAGGGGCTGCAGCAGAAGGAGAAATTCAAGTCACTTTATAGATTTAATTTCCCTCCCACCCACCGGGACCAGACCCCTCCATCCTGGAAGGATCAAGCTGCCAGATGTCCCTCAGGTAAGGATTTGCTTCCTAGATGTTCTCACCAAAGCTTGGACAAGGAACAGCCCCCCCCCCCGGTACCTCTAACTTTGCTGCTCTAGGAGGTGTGACCCCATTTTCCATCTTAACTTTTGGAGCCATCATCCATAATCTCTCTCCTAGCAAAAGAGGCGTTTTCATGCTCAGACCATAACACAGCAACTCCAAAAATGGAGCTAAAAAAAAGATGAGCTTGCTGTGAGCAGTTTGTTCCTGTGAGTTTATCAGCCATTTGCCATAGGGTCAGGATGTCCTCTCATTTCCTCCGCATCAAGTGCGTTATGGGGCAAGTGAAATTGGTGGGTGAAAAGCTGGCCACGAGCTGGCAACATGCGCTGGCAGCCCAGAAAGCCCCCCGCACCCTGGGCTGCATCCCCAGCAGCGTGGCCAGCAGGGCGAGGGGGGGGATTCTGCCCCTCTGCTCTGCTCTGGGGAGACCCCCCCCAGTGCTGCCTCCAGCTCTGGGGCCACCAACAGCAGAAGGACATGGAGCTGTTGGAGCGGGGCCAGAGGAGGCCACGGAGATGCTGGGAGGGCTGGAGCTGGGAGGGGGTGCTGAGAGAGTTGGGGGGGTTCAGCCTGGAGAAGAAAAGGCTCCGGGGAGACCTTGGAGCCCCTTCCAGTCCCTCAAGGGGCTCCAGGAAAGCTGGGGAGGGACTCTGGATGAGGGAGGGGAGCCCTAGGAGGAGGGGGAAGGGTTTGCCCCTGAAAGAGGGGAGATGGAGCTGAGATGTGGGGAAGAAGTTCTTTGCTGTGAGGGTGGTGAGAGCCTGGCCCAGGTTGGCCAGAGAAGCTGTGGCTGCCCCATCCCTGGAGGGGTTCAAGGCCAGGTTGGAGGGGGCTTGGAGCAACCTGGTCTGGTGGGAGGTGTCCCTGCTCAGGACAGGGAGGGTTGGACTAGGTGGCATTTAAAGGTCCCTTCCAACCCCAAACTATTCTATGATTCTGTAGAACTGGAAAACGCATGAGCACTTGGGGTAGGAAGGGAAACGCTCCCGAGCACAGGCTGGCTCCTTGAAAGGATGACGATCCCCACTGGAAAAACCTCCTGGGCCGTGTGCTGGGAGGATGAGCCCGCTCTTACCCTCCGGCTGCGGTGACCGCGCTTCTGCTGCTGCTGCTGCTCCATCAGCTCGATGGAGTAGGTGGGAGGCGAAGCGGCGCGCATGCTCCGCATCACCTGGATGCTGTCCTCCGGCAAGGGTGGCAGCCCCAGCTCCTCCCGCTTCCTCACCTTCATGGCCTGCAGGGCTTCAAACCCTCCCAGTGTGAACTAGGGACCAAAAAGAGAGGTGAGAGAACGGGGATTAGACATCCCACCTGGACCGCGTGGTTCTTCTGGAGAGTTGAGGATGAAGGAATCACATCACTGGTTTGTTCTCCAGACTTCTCCCTCACCCAACACCTTCTGCATGGCTCAGCCCACCCTCGTCCCAAAGAAACTGTTTGCCTTGTGTCAGCTCCTGTGCCATCCTAAATAACCTCGTTATGGTTGGATTGAATACTGGGGAACATCCAGGCTGCAGCAGCACTATTCCCCAAAGGACTGGTTTCTGGAAAAAGGAAGGCTTCGCACCCACCAGAAGCACCTTCCAGAGCAGGAGCAGGACCTTCTTCATGGGGAAGTGCGGAGCATGGCCACTGCAGAACTTGGTCACCATTGTGAAGAGCAGAAGAGCAAATGGTTCTTCAGTGTGCACCGGGAAACCTGGTGGAGAGAAGGACCAGAAGAAGGTTCAGAGCAGATCCTCTGGCACCGAGGTCTCCCTGCTGGTCCAGCATGACAAAGGGACCTGTTTAGAGCACAAAGAACTCTGTGGCTCACTCAGCTCCATCCTGAAGGTCTCCCGGCAGGTTTTCCACTCAGGGGGATCCGCCTCCTGCTCCACACGGATGTTCTCCACCATCAGGTACATGACACTGATCAGCACCCTGTCGGGACAGCAGGGCAGGGAGGTGACACTGCCAGGCAGAGGCCACTTTGTCCCCAGAGGCTGTCCCCCACAGCCTCCACCCGATGTGTTGGGGACAAAGGAGGGTACCTGAGCTCCGTGCTGTCGGCCAGCGAGATGGCTGGCTTCCTCAGGGCACTGCTGCAGGCCTGGCTGTTGCTGCAGGGAAGGGGACAAGCTGAGTGCCAGTCACTGGGCACGGGCTGCTCCTTGCCCTGACCCCCAGCCTACGTCTGCAGTGGTAGAAACACCATGCTGGGGGATGTGCCATGGCTGTGGCATCTCCCTGGTCCTCAGTGAAGAGGAGGAGAGGAAGAGGAGGAGGAAGACGAAGGAGAGAGAAGAATAGAGCAAAGATGATGGGCACAAAGATGGTGAGGAGGATGGAGAGAAAGGAGATGAAGAAGAAGGTGAGGAGGAGGGGGGAAAGGAGATAAAGAGGAGGAGGGTGAAGAGGATGGAAGAAGAGTGTGAGAAGGATGGGGAAGAAGATGAAGAGCAGGGTGAGAAGGATGGGGAAGAAGAAGATGAGGAGGAGGGTGAGGAGGATGGGGAGAAAGAAGGTGAGGAGGATGGGGAGAAAGAAGGTGAGGAGGATGGGGAGGGCAAGGAGAACAAATAAGATGAAGAGGACAAGGAGGGTGAGGAGGGTGAGAGCAGTGCGGGTCCTCTCACTCGATCTCCATGTTGAGAAGCTCCAAGAAGGCGGTGAAGGTTCCCAGCTGGTACAGGAGGAAGCTGTTGTGCCGAGACCAGTGCAGGACGTCACCTTCATTATCACAGTCTCCGAAGACACCTGGAGAGGCCCAAAAGGGAGGCACTGGTTAGGAGGGAGCTGCCTTTGAAGCCCTGGAGCACACAGGACCATCCTGGGAAGGAACTAAGGTTTCTCCCAAACCCCCGTGATGAAACCAGGCAGTGGGTAGGTGGCCACATCCAGGCATGGGACATGTGGTCCTTACCCTGTGCCAGGTAGAGGATGGCCCGTGCTACTTTGAGCCGCTTGTCCCTGTTGACCACCTCCAGCCCATCCAGCAGGCGCATGACATAGGCCTTCTGCTGAGCCCCATCCAGCTCCAGCCACCTCCTGCCCTGCACTGGAAAGGGGACACGACAACCAGCCAGGTGCCTCCCCAGGGGTCACGGTTTTGCCCGGGGGGGCTGCCCTGGGGTGCTGAGCCCAGAGCTGGTACCTTGAGCGTGAAAATCCTCCTCGAAACATCTCCTGTTGGTGCTGAGCTCAGGTTCCTCGGTGTAGCTGTACAGCTCTGATGGAGAAAGGAGTCACCAGGGACCCGGAGGAGTTTCACCCTCCTCCTCCTCGCCAAATTCCTTGTGGAGCTCTGAAGCATCCCTATGCACCCGAGGAGATGTGGGGCAGAGACCTACACTTATCCCTGACCTCTTCCGCAGCTCCAAGGGGCATCTTGGAGCCACCCAGCGCTACCAAATTCATCATTTTCATCCCCGTGTCCAAGCTGGGCTCTTCCCAGCTTTTGGGAAACTTTCCTTTTTTGCCCTTTCATTGGCTGTTTTTTTTTTTTTGGGGGGGGGGGTGGTGGTGTGTAATTTTCTGTCCCAGTAAAGCCAGTTTGCCACGAGAGGGACCACAGGGGCACCCAGGCGAGACCTGCACGGATTCCACACCCAGCACCTCGGATATTTTGGGCCCCCTCCAAACAGGGGGGCTGGACTTGGAGGGAGACGATGGTTGTGCCTGTTCCTCTATAATTCCTAATGGTTCCTCTATAATTCCTGATGGTCCCTCTATAATTCCTATAGGTCCTACAGTGCTGAGCAGCACCGCGAGGGAGCGAAACGGTCCTGGGAAGGAGGAGGAAAGGATCCCTCGAAGAAAAAAAAAATAACGTGTTTTGGCCCGGCCAGTTCCTGCAGCTGAGACACACACGCGTGGCTAAAAATAACCCCCTTTGCTGGTGGAGATACGCTCGGGACTCGGAGGGTTACGGGGCAGAAGCAGCCGGAACGGGAAGATACAGGAGGAGGACTCGACCCGTGGTGACACCCCACGATAAAGGGTGATGCTTCCCGGCCACCGGGACATGCCACCCCCTTGTCCCACATAACTCGGAGCGGGAGGGTAACCCCCGTGCCCCCCCGCCTCCCACATCCCTTTTCCTCATCCCCGGGGGAGCAAGTGGCTCTTTAGTAATAAATCCCTCCTTCTCTATGACCGCAGGGAGGACACCGCCCGGATATCCATCCCCCCCATCCCGCTCGCCCCGACTTCCCGAGGGATTTATTTCTTCTCCCACCCCGACGGGCACCCTATTAATAGCACCCGGAGGCCGCTTCACCTGCTAACTCCGCTCCGTGGCCGTCGGCATCCCCGTATTCGAACTCCAGGTTGGGACAATCCACCGAGCCCTGCGGAGAGCGGGATGGGGGCGGGGGGAGTCAGAAGGAAGGGGGGGGGGGGAGGGCTGCCACATTATTTCGGGAAGGTGGGACGGCTGCCAGCGCTCTCAGCCTTCGCGTTAAAGCTCCTCCAGCTGCCCGGAGCAGCGAATCCCTCAGGGATGATCTTGACACGGGGGCTCTGGGGCTCGAGCGGGTCGCCCGGCGCGAGTCTACTTAAAATACAGTGCAAATTTGGAAGGCGAGTGTTAAAAAANAAAAAAAAAAAAAAAAAAAAAAAAAAAGGCAATTCTCAAGTCCCAGGGAAAGCAGAGGCAGAACCTAAAAGTGCCAGTGAATATTTGATGCATTTCAGTGCCCCAAATATTCTTCAAAAAAAAAACACAAAACAACAAAGTCTGAGGCTGGTTTGAAGCAAAAGCGCCCGGGAGGATGCAAACCCCTCGTGCTCCATCCTCGGCATCCCAGATCCTACAGCTTTTGGGACCGAGCTCTGCCCTTTGGAAGCCCCGTGGGGGTTGTGGATCTCCCCCCCAACACACACACACACTCCTTCCTCCCCTGCGGAGGAGGAATTGGAGCATGAAACTTGGCCGGAGGATTCCGGTGGGGCAGGGAGCGGGCGGCCGCGGCCAGACGAGGACCCAACCATCGCCCCGCCGAGCCCCCGGGGGAGGGAAACACATGAATGGATAATCAACCCAATTAACATAATTTCTCATGCTGAATCCTAGCATCCCTCCTCGGCAGCCGGGGCTGGAACCCATCCGCATCGTTCACGATTAATATTGATGACCCCGGAGGACGCGTGGCTCCGACTCAGCTCGGAAAGGCTGGGTTTCTCGCCCGATTTTTGCGGCCAAGGCAAGCGGGGCGTTTCGGGGGAGCTAAAGCCCGGGAGGAATTCGGCGAAGCGCGTGCGGCGCTAATCCGCTTGGCGAGGCCGAGCCGCTGCTCTTGGAGCCAGGAGGGAAATGCAGAGCCCCCCCAAAATTCAAAACAGGGCTTGGAGCTGGGGCGGGGGGACACACACACAGAGAGCGCAGGCACCGTCTCCCAGCAAAGAGGGACCCTTTTTGGGGTCAGCTCCTCAGGGAGCCCCTCGATCTGCAGCTCCTTTGTGTCTTCCTGCTCATGGAGGGGTCCCTTGGTGGCTTTAGGGTGGCCGGGGGACATCAGTCCCAGGCTGGCCCCTGGTGACCTGACCCAGTCCTGCCTTCCCAGCCCGGCACCCATGAAGCTGGATGGGTGCAGCCCAGGGGGGAGTTTAGGGGTTATGTTATTTTGGGGTGAAGGGTGATGGAGGGGATGGCAGCCCCCAGACCCTGGCGAGGAAGGGGGGTGAGTGGGTGCCTGGAGGGTGTGGGGAACCCCAGAACCCAGCTGGGACCCCCAAACCCTGCTGCCAGCTCTGGGAGCTCAGGGAGGTGCCAATAGCATGGACACCCTCCCTGAGGACCCCCACACTCTGGAGTGGGCACCCCCCACAGAAAACCCAAGTCCCCAGGCTGGGGGGACACCTCTAGGACCTGGAGGACACCCCCCCCCCCAATCCTCAGATCAGGCCCTGCAGGAACCCTCACTCCGGGGAGAGGGACCCCAACCCCCAGGACAGGGACACCCATCTCCCAGGAGAGACACCCCTCACCCCGGGGAGGGGACACCCAGCTCCCAGAGCAGGGACCCCTCTCCCCGAGACAGGGACCCCCAGTCCTCAAAGACCCCCAACCTCCAAGGCAGGGACCCCCCCCACATTCCAGGGACCCCCACTCTCTGGGGGCAGGAACCCCCACCTCAGGGGAAGGGNCAGGACAGGGACACCCATCTCCCAGGAGAGACACCCCTCACCCCGGGGAGGGGACACCCAGCTCCCAGAGCAGGGACCCCTCTCCCCGAGACAGGGACCCCCAGTCCTCAAAGACCCCCAACCTCCAAGGCAGGGACCCCCCCCACATTCCAGGGACCCCCACTCTCTGGGGGCAGGAACCCCCACCTCAGGGGAAGGGACCCCCAGTCCCTGAAGACCCCCAATCCCCGAGGTAGGGACCCCCAGACTCCAGAGACCCCCAGCCTCCAGAGTCAGGGACCCTCAACCCCGGGGGCAGGGACCCTCAGTCCCTGAGGACCCTCAACCTCCGGGGCAGGGACCCCTCCCACTTTGGGGAACCCCAACCTCCGGGGCAGGGACCCCTCCCACTTTGGGGAACCCCAACCTCCGGGGTCAGGGACCCCCAAACCCGGGGACAGGGACCTCCAACCCCCGAGGTAGGGACCCCCAGACTCCAGAGACCCCCAACCTCCGGAGTCAGGGGTCCCCAGTCCCCGAAGTCCCCCATCCTCCGAGGTAGGGACCCCCCCGCTCCAGGGACCCCCAACCTCCGTGGCCAGTGATCCCCCACCCCGGGGGCAGGGCACTCCCAATCCCCGAGGCAGGGACCCCTCAACTCCAGGGAACCCCAACCACGGCGGCAGGGACCCCCAGTCCCTGAGGACCCCCAAGCCTCCGATTCAGGGACCCCCACACTCCAGGGACCCCCAACACCCGGAGTAGGGACCCCCAACCTGATATGCCGGTCCCCCCCACCCCGCCCTTACCTCGGACTCTTTCCGCTGGCTCCTGAAGATCTCCCGGCTCTTGGGCAGGGGCTGTGGCGGGGGCTGAAGCGGGGGCTGGGCCGGCCGAACCCTCCCCGGGGCCGGGGCCGGGGCCGGGGCCGGGGCCGCTCCTCCCGCCGCCTCCATCGGCTGCGGCCCCGAGCTCTGCAGCGCCGCCGAGCACGTGGGGGCTGCCCCCCCGCGCCCCGCCCCTCGCCCCGCCCCCGGCGCTCTCATTGGTTCCCCGCTCCCGGGGGCGGGGACGGAGGACACACCCCCGCTCCGCCATTGGGCGGGGGGCGGGGCCCAGACGGGGCGTCCCTCGCGGTTGGGGGGGGGTGGGGGT
>QJSC01001654.1:140645-187911 GCA_003697955.1 Calidris pygmaea
CCCCTGGGGGTGCTGGAGGAGGAGAGGGGTATGGGGTGCCCCTAGGGCTGCTGAAAACCGAGGTGCCCCTGGGGATGCTGGGGTGTCCCTAGGGGTGATGGGATGGGGGAGCCGAGGGAGGTGGTGGTGGTGCTGGGGGTATTTGGAGGTGTCCGTGGGTCTAGTGGGGGTGCAGGGGGGTTGCCATGGGGGGGCTGGGTCCTGCTGGCACCTGGGGGGGGCTGCAGCTGCCCCATTGCAGGTGCGGGGGTCCCCATCGCCAAGGCACCACCACCCCCCCCCCAGCATCACCCCCTGAGTCGGATTGTCCAAACCCCTGGCACCACAGATTTGGTTAAAAGCAGCTCCTGGGGGGCTGGAAACCAGGAGATGGGGGGGGACACCGCTCCTCTCCACCCAATATTGGGGAGGAGGGGGGGATGGTTGGTTTTCTTTTTAGGGGGGGACCACACAGGGAGGTGCTGGACGCCCCGTCTTAGTGCCGCTCGCGTCCCGCATCATTCCCCAGCCATGGAAAAGCAAAGCCTGGGGGGGGGGGTGTGAGTATTTCCCTCGCCCCCCCTGCTCCCCGGCAGCGCTGGCAGTTCCACCGCCGGGAGGTGACAAATCGGGAACGGGAGAGATAACGGGATTTTTTCCAGCACCGCTCAGCTCCATTTCCCCAAGGACAAGAGCCAAAACACCCGCCCGGAGCCCAAACAGCCCCCCCCGGGCCCCAAGGACACGCGGCCGCCGGAGCAATTTCCCAGCTGGGACTGGGGACAACGTCCCCATCCCCATCCCTCGTTGCACCCCCCAAAAATTCCCCTTCTGCTCCTGCCGGACCCCAAAAAAACGCTTGGCAGAAGCTGAGTTTTCCAATGTTTTATTTGTGTTTTGAGATTACAGAGTCTTTATTGCTGATCTAATACAATCACTCAGACATTAATATTTAAAACATCCTTTCGAAAATGTTATGTTTGCAAAGTTTTCATTTCCTCACTGCAGGCTGATGACAGGTTTCGTCTTTATTATTTCTAAAGTTCAGAACAGAATTAATTTCCATATACAATTTTGCTGGTGTTACCTAAAATCTCCTTTTTCCTAATTCTTTAAAAATGTGTTACATTAAAAAAAAAAACCAAACCCAAACCAAAAAACCAAAAACCAAACCAAAACAACCCATTACAAGTTTAATTTAGAGATGATCACAGAATATGATTCCAGATTGATTAGGAAAAAAGCCAAGCAAGCAAAAAAGCTTACAGAAGAAGCAGAAAGACAATGGAGAAGAGCTTTCAAAATCGAGGTGGGAAAAGCCGGTCGGGAGTTTATTATTAATTATTTCCTTTTTTTTTTTTCCTATCTAACCTGGAAGATAAAATCGGGCTTAAAAAGGGGCAGGAAGGAATTCCGGGATGGGGACAGCACCGCCGGACGCTGCGTGGGCGACGGACACCCAAAGGTCACGCGGATGGAGAGGGGTTTTCCTGGGGGGCAGAAGCGGCTGCGGTCGGGACCCCAGTTTTCCAAAAAGCTGCTTTGCTCAAACGCAGACCCCGTAACCGCGTGTTGCCTCGAGCGAGAGCAGGATTTCACCCTGCGCATCTGCCGAGAACAACAGGAACTCTGGGGTTCGGTGGTTGATGCAGACGAAGGGACTCCAGCGCGGGGAAAGGCCCGAACGTGACGTTCCAAATAGCTCAGGGGGCTCTTCCCAAAAATCTCAGGATCTGGATAAAATTCATGAGCCAGTAGAGATAATTTCAAGTTTGTGGTTCGTCATCAGCCCATGATGAAGCCTTCTCAAAGCTCTAAGGTCTTGTCAAAGTCTCCTCAAAGCCCTAAGGTCTTCTGAAAGCCTTCTCAAAGCCTAAGGTCTCATCAAAGCCTTCTCAAAGCCCTTAAGGCCTCCTCAAAGCCTAAGGTCTTGTCAAAGTCTCCCCAAAGCCCTAAGGTCTTCTCAAAGCCTTCTCAAAGCCCTTAAGGCCTCCTCAAAGCCTAAGGTCTTGTCAAAGTCTCCCCAAAGCCCTAAGGTCTTCTCAAAGTCTTCTCAAAGCCCTAAGATCTTCTCAAGGCCTTCTTCTCAAGGTCTTACTTGTAGGCTTTGAGAAATTTCAAAGACAAACTTGGAATGAGCAAACCTACGAGAATGTTTGCTCCAAAGATGAGCAGCTTGTGGTCGAGCTGACTTCACACCTTGCCATCAAGAGCCGTGAGAAGGACTTGGCCACCGAGACCATAATTCCACAGTTTTTCCTTTCTTGCGCGTGAACGAGCTGCCACAAAAGAGTTTTTTCATGATGGCAAAGAAGCCCTCGAGGACAAAACAAGAATCTGTAGCTGATGAGGGACTCGGGCACCAAAGCAGCAACCACAGGATACAGGCTTTTGTGCTCACGGGGTCGGGCAATTTTATTTCAGAAGGATTCTTCTAAAGGATTCACCATGTTCTCCATGTGGACCATAAAAGTGATTCTGATGAGACAGGGAGACTTGGAAAGTCACCTCGGGAAGTGTGTCACGCTGTCCGCAGCGTTCAGGTGGGACATCCTGGGCTAAAACAAGGAACCGTGGCAGATTTGTTCTCCATCGGCTCTGACGCGTCAAAATTTTGAGGCGATTGAAGGGTTTTGGTGATTCTAAACTCCTCCCCGTGCACACAGTCGGGGTGGGGATTACTCCAGCGTAGGTCTCATACACTCAAAGGGGACTTCCAGATTTTATCATACAAATATTACTAGAAAATAAAACTCCGAAGATTTCCAATGAGGACTGAAATTCAGCTGGAGAAAGAACCTCGCGTGGACAAAGGTCCTCCCAGCCGGGATGGCCGATGAGCTCCGCTGGGGTTTGGAAGAGCTCCCGGACACGTGAGCAGCAGTTGTCGGCGAGGCCACGAGGCTCTTCCACCGGCACGGGCAGGAAAGGCTGCCCCGGAGCCCCACCGGGAAAACGACTTTGGTTGAACCGTAGGAGGTTGGCACTCGTAACGTGAGCAGCAGGAAAATACCGCGGAGCTGTGAAGAAGGGAGCGGTGGTGGGTCCCCACACCAACCTCCACCACTGTCTACCTCCGAGCGGGCAACGCTCTGCCCTCCCGGCTCCTACCAGGGGCTTATCCCTGGGCGCTGATGCTAACGACCAGACCCTTCGTTACAGCTTCCGCAGCAAGTGCTAAGGCGAAGTTCACCGACTCGCTGGCAGAACCGTCCCTGGGGCAGTTCGGCAGGATTCCGAGAGGTTTCTCCAGCGATGGCCGGCCAGATTTACCGCTTCGCCGCCGAGGCAGGCGGGCGCCCGGCTGGTCGGCAGCGCCTGGAGCAAACGAGGTTTTTAGCTGCGTTGTCAAACGGCATGAGAAATGCAAACCCACGGGCCGCCGGGATCCTGCTCCGCTGGAAGAAGCGCCGGGACGCGAAGGAAACCAAAAGCGACGTGCGACCTCCAGGTGGGACCCCGTCGTGCGCGTCGGGTGAAGGGTTGATGAGGGGCTGTTCCGAGTTCCATCGCAGCCGTTCCGTTCCGCCCAGCTTCTTCCTCGCCTCCCCCCGTCCTCCCAGCCCCGAAAAAAAACGAACAACCCAAAGAGAAAAACCTGAAACAAACGGAAAGAAATCCACCGTCTCCCAGTCCCGCGGCAGCACGAACACCAGTGGCAGAGGCCGCATGTACAGTATTCTAATTTAATAAATAAATAACCTAAACACACTGTCTACGATGTGAGCAAGCCCGGCTCTAACTTAGGAAGCTTGCGCTGTTTTCATCCTGTACAGTAGTTGAGAAAAAGACTCGGGTTCTTGTTCCTCGCGATTTCCCGGGATACAGCGGCAGGAACTCAATATCTGGGGAAAAGAAGAGAAAAGGAGGTTTTGGTGAGCTCCTGGGGCAGACACGAAGCTCCCCCAGCCTCAACCACGGCGCGTTTTGGGAGGGATGGGCACCAAGAAAAGAAATGATTTAGCAAGGGACTCGGTCCTCATCTCCTCCCCCACAAATACCACATTATATTTAGCCGCCTGCCCTCACTGCTCCGACGCTGCCTTTCGCTTCCAGCGCGGGAAGGGGAAAACCCAACGGTGCCCGATGCGACTCCGGGACCGTTTCCCAGCCGTTGGGGGCGAAATCAGCTCGGAAACCGGGGAGGATGCGCCGAAGGTGCAAGAGCAAATGCCTCGGACGCCAAAGCCTGGCTCAAAGCGGCTGAATTTATTGGGGAGGCTTCTGTAAGGCTGGAACTAAGGGCAGATAATTCCTATCACAAACAGAGCTCGCTGTAAGGAGAGAGATGCACTCGCTGTAACGAAGCAAGCTGCTGAGCTGCATGGGGAGGAAGCCTAATTGCCCATTACATCCAGAAAAAGAGGCTACGTCCACCTGGAGATCTCCTCTCCCCTCCCGTCCTGTGCTCCCTACACGTCAAAATAGGGAATTTTGGAAAAGACTCTTTGCCTTTTGTAGGAGGAGGTTTAAATTCCCCCAGGACCCCCAGCCGAAGCTGCCCGAGTACATCTCCACCCCGCGGCGGAGGGGCCGTGGCTCTCCCTCCATGCAGGGGATTTGCCGTGACCCTCTGCTGATCCCGACTCCTCCGTGCGTGGGACAAGCCACGCTCCCCACGAGGTCGGGACAACGGCCAGACACCGAACCTGGGCAAAGAAAATGGAACCGGAGGAAACTCCTCCCCGGGGGGGGGCACGGCCGCGTGGCAGCACCGTAATATTGAAGGGAAAAAAAAAAGCTCAGGATCTGGAAAAACCCACTAAACCCCCAAACTGGAGCATCTTGGTGCAGAGATGCTCTTTGCGTGAGTGCTGAAGATTTGCCAAGAAAATGCCTTTTCCTGCAAGAAAAGGATCAGGGTTCGACCCCTCACAAGCTGATCTCTGTGTGTGTGCGAAGCCATTTCATTTTCACGGTTAAAAACCCTGCGTTTCAGTGTTGGCTACAAACACAAAAAGCCTGGAAAAGGGAAGAGATCCAGGGGCTCGTGTTAAAAATTATTATTTTGGGGAGAGCAGTGGCGCCGAGCAGCCCCCCCCCCCGGCGCGAGGGGCGAGCGCTGCTCTGCGCCATCTCACCCTTCGTCAAGCTTTAAAAATAAAAGCTGTCATCTGAGCTTGGCCGGGTGGCACCGCTCTGCCATTTGCCACTTGTCTGGGTGACAGCTGCTGCCAGATACAAAGGGCTCGTGTCCTGCCAAGCCCTTTTAGGTCACAGCCCCAGCCACACCGTCCCCGGCTTCCCCGGACCTTCTACGTAGCGATGGGAACTATCAGAAAGCCTGCGAGATCTCAGGGGGCTGGTAGGATCAAACCCCATCCCTTCTGTGTCCCCCCCCCACCCCCCCCCCCACCCCCAACACTCGTGGCAGAAGAAAGAGAGAGGTCTGAGGAGCAGCACCTGTAGTAGTTTGGTTTGAAAGGTCCGTTCTTATTCAGTCCCAAGTATTTTGCTTGTTCATCCGTTAGTTCTGTCAGGTGGGCATCGAAGGTCGGGAGGTGAAGGCTCGCCACGTACTCATCTGAAATGATTTCAAGCCTCATTAGTACGGCAAAGGAAAAGTAACGAGTCCCCTCCTGCTCTGCACCGGGTCCCTAAAGCCCCAGCTGGGAAAGGCATCATCGCTCCTCACGCCTTCGCTGCTGAATTGCAGGACTGCTTTTCACCCTGAATTGGGGAAAAACCAAGGCTCTCATCTATTTTGACTTAGAGGAGAAAACCTTTCTCTGAAATAGCCTTCTAGCAGGACTCCTGGGTCTGCTGCTGCCTCACACCACACCCCTGGGGAAGCTTGGGTGCTCCACAGATGCAGGAGCATCACGGACATTTCTAGTAGGTGACACAGAATCATAGAATCATTTAGGTTGGAAAAGACCCTTGGGATCATCGAGTCCAACCATCATCTAACACCCAAGCTAGGAACAACCTGCACCTGGTCTCAAAAAACACAATTAGCACCAAAAAAAGACCAGTTCTGCAGCAAAAGCGTGGTCAGTACAGCTCGTGCCCTCAGGAAGGGGTTCTGCTGGCAGAGCTGTAGCTCAGGGACGACGTGTCTTCGCAGCCAACGATGGCAGCTCTGCTGGCAGAAGCCCTGCCTGAAAATCCCCTGCATCAGCACAGATGGACTCCTGGGGTCGGCCAAGCCCGTCGGCCTCCTTTTCCCCAGCTGTGACGGGGAAACGACGCGTCCAATTTAGCAAAGAGCCCAGACCCAGCGGGAAGAACTTGCTGGGAGACCCCGAGCTTGGCAGAGAGACAAAGGAGAGAGCCCAGGAGGCTGCCGTCCCCTGCCCAGCCCAGCAAAACCTCCCATCTGTCCAACCTCAAAAAAGATGGCAATAAGTCCCATCTTTACCCATTTTCTTGGGCAGCAAGTACACGTCCTGCTTGTAGCGGCCTTCGGGAGCGTTGTACAGCTCTATCAAAGCCAAAGCCTGGGTGGAGAAGACACTTAGGTAAGAAACTGCTGTACACTACGCTACGGAGCGAGGCGCTGCTTTCGGCTCAGCCCAAACCCTACTCGCCTGCGTGGTGGCGGTGATGGACAGGACGAAGGTGGGGACGGTGGAGCAGCTCAGGTTCAGCAGGCGGCCCTGGGGAGCAAAAAAAGGGGTTGTTACCTCAACACGGCACCAAGACCGGCCCACAACCCTACGGAGGGTACAGGAACCGCCGGTGAAACGCCCCTCTTCTGGGATGAAACACCAGTGAACTCGAATCCCAAGATATTGGTAACCTTTGTAACTCAGTAAAACTATTAAGAAGGGGAAAATCTGACAAAATACCCTGTGGGAGATACCCTGGAGTGGGATAAAGAAAAACACGAGAGCTTTTCTGCGTTCCAGTAACCCAAAACAGGGTTACACCAAGCCTTTCAACCAGAGGGACTGTTGAGGCCCAAGGAGGTAATTTCTGAACACATTTTGGCTCCCACCGCTCATCCAAGCCTTTGTTTTCCTCCTCCATGAGCAGAAGAGACATTTCTCCTCCTTCACCCTCTCCTTTGCCTGCAACTCACCTCCGCCAGAAGGACTATTCTCTTCCCGTCTGGCCAGATGACATGGTCCACCTGGGACCTCACCCTCTCCCAGGTGAGCTCGGGTGTACGCAGGCTCGCCTGAAACACAGCGGGAAAACAGTTAAAGCCCTGGCAAAAAGATCAAAAGCCAGAAGGTACATAATGGGAAGGAAAAAAGGAAGCAACTCGCTGACATTGTCCTGGGCTTTTATAACTTCCTTTGGGTCTGGTCGCGGTCCCAGACCAATGAAACCTTTATGAATCATAACCTGGAACTATTTTTATGATCACAATACATCAAAGCTCCAGAGACAACTATTGTTCAAGCTCTTCTGGCTGAAGAGGATTCATGGTCACCAACTGAACTCCGCGCGGCTGCCGTCACTTCTTTCCACCACAGAAAATGGCTTTAAACCCACGGCTTTGGCCGAGCGATTCTCCACTGACCTTCAGACAAGACCCTCCTGTTTTTCTACCCATCTCTAAGGACAGAGGGGCAGATTTTGGTGGCGCTGGGGAAAGCGCGGTGGGGCTGAGCGTGCTGTGATGCACTGAAGCTGAACTTTAGGCTGGCTCTTCACGGTATAATAACACGAAAACAAAGGGACTGGGCTGGAGGGGGCAATTCACTGAACCTCCAGGGCAAGGACCGAGGCTGGTGGGTACCAGACACTACGCTGGAAGGAATCATAGAATGATTTGGGTTGGAAGAGACCTTAAAGATCATCCAGTTCCAACCCCCTGCCCTGGGCAGGGACACCTCCCACCAGCCCAGGTTGCTCCAAGCCCCCTCCAACCTGGCCTTGAACCCCTCCAGGGATGGGGCAGCCACAGCTTCTCTGGCCAACCTGGGCCAGGCTCTCACCACCCTCACACCAAACAAGTTCTTCCCCACATCTCAGCTCCATCTCCATCTCCATCTCCATCTCCATCTCCATCTCCATCTCCATCTCCATCTCCATCTCCATCTCCATCTCCCCTCTTTCAGGGTCAAACCCTTCCCCCTCCTCCTAGGGCTCCCCTCCTTCATCCAGAGTCCCTCCCCAGCTTTGCTGGAGCCCCTTGAGGGACTGGAAGGGGCTCCAAGGTCTCCCTGGAGCCTTCTCTTCTCCAGGCTGAACCCCCCAACTCTCTCAGTCCCCCCCTCCCAGCAGAGGGGCTCCAGCCCTCTCCTTTCAAGGAGAAGGATTGAGGCTGGTGGATACCAGACACCATGTCTGAAGCTGAAGGAGTTTGTCTGGATCACTGACATCTTTGGGATCGCAGGAATGTCAACGACATGTCTGATGTTGTCTACTGAGACACGGGGAACGATAGATTATTTTATCTCCCTCCCCCAGGTGCTGGCTAAAGCAGCTTGGGTCAGACACGGCTGCAGAAGGGTCCAGAAAGCACCGTCACCCACCCTGTGCTGTCCCCGCGCCCGACGCAGGTCCCCGTGCTCACCACGTCGATCTCGGTGTTGGAGTGCCCCATGTTGCAGACGATGCAGCTGTTCTTCATGCGGTCCAGGTGTTCCCTGGTCACCACGTTCTTGTTGCCTGCCAGATAGAAATATCCAGAATAAACCACAGAATCATGGAGTCACGGCATGGTGTGGGTTGGAAGGGACCTTAAAGATCATCCAGTTCCAAACCCCCTGCCCTGGGCAGGGACACCTCCCACCAGAGCAGGTTGCTCCAAGCCCCCTCCAACCTGGCCTTGAACCCCTCCAGGGATGGGGCAGCCACAGCTTCTCGGGGCAACCTGGGCCAGGGTCTCACCATGTTCACTTTTCCCATCTTTTTTGCCCTTTCCTTTGGAAAATGACCGACCCGAGGATTGGGGGTGCACCCCTGACCACCCGTTGGGGACCCTGTACCTGTGCAGGTGATGACGATGTCAACTTGTCTGATGACTTCATTGAGTTTCACGAGCCGGAATCCATCCATGCTGAGAGGAGAGGAAAGGGGGAAAATAATCTGAGAAACAGCACAAATAGGCCAAAAATAGCGGAAAAAACAGCCCCATCAAACGACTCTCAGATACTCGTTTTATCTTTCTAACTCCGGAGACCGGAAAACAGCAAGGCACCACACTAAGGGCCAGGTACCCCAAGCCATTAGGAGAGTCAACCTGGAGGATTTGGGACTGAAAAAAGAGATTTGGGGGAGAGGGGGGTTTCACATTTTCTGTCAAGGCCTCCACATCTGCAAATCTCAATTTTCCATCGAGACGGCTTTTTTTGAAGCTGCTAATCCCTGCAAAAGCACACCCAGAAGAGGCAGATACGCCCTCCTGCCGCAGGATCCTCTCCGCGATGGATTTAGATCATCTTAAAAAAAAAAAAAAATAACCAAACCCGAAACACCCCCAGCCCACAGATGTCTGTCATTAACCCCGCGATCCATTTTTAAGGCACCTACTCCATCTCTGGGAGCGCTGAGCGCTCGGCAGGTTCCCTGACCCCACCAGCAAGGTGTGCTCGGCGCTTCGGACAACGAGGGCAGGCTTTTTGGGCAGGCTTTTTGTTTTTTTTTAGGTTTTGTTGACAGTCCTGCCGAGAACTTACTTCCGTGCCTCTCACAAAGCTGCAAAACCATAGTTACTATAAAAAAAAAAAGTCTTTTTTTTTTTTTTTTTCCTTTTTCTGCCATATGTCCCATTTACTGATTTATTTCTTTTTTCCGCCCCCCCCTACTGCAATCTCCTCACGAGGAGTCGGGTGTTGCTGCAAACGACCCAATTCACAATTAAAAGGATGTGCCGGCTGGATGCGCCGCTTGTGAAGGTTGCAAAGCAAACCCAAAGTGGCTCAGCTCCGCTAATTAAGCGGGGCTCATTAGTTTCCTCCCCGCAACAGCCCTTCGAAAGCTCGCTGTGAGGAAGAGGCTGCCGGTTTAAGGCTCCGGATCCTTTCTGGGGGGACTCTGCTTTCCCAGCCATGTCCCTTGGGATGCAGAAGGAGCATCTCGGCACCGAAACAACCTTCACCTGGAGGAAACGAGGTGGGGTTTAATTGCAACGTGCCCGTGCTGGGGGTGGGGGGGGGAGCTGTGAGCTTTCAGCCCTGTGTCGGGGCACCGGGGCGAGCGAGGTAGAGGTTTGTGAGGGGCGGGTGGTCACAAAAACACCAAAATACTCCTTGGGTGAGGGGTCTGTGCAGCAGAGGGAAGCCCGAGGTTGCTCTCCAGAGGTCGCAGTTCACTCCCAGCAGCCTTTCGATATCATTTGACTTTCAAGACATATCGTTAAACCCTTTCAAGCCACGTCATAAAACTCCTTCAAGCCGTAGGGTTAAACTCGTGGCCGCTGTGGCTACGACTTACGTGAGCTGGCACCTGGGAGCCAGATAAACCGGGTGATGCTCTAGTGCAGGGACCTTTTCCTGGCTGCAGGGGAGAGCTGCGGGTCCCTGCAGGGGGGGGAGAGAAGCCACCAACTCCTCCCCAGCATCCCCTCTTGCGGGGGGGGACACACCGCTGCTCAGCAGCCTCTGGCCGTGGTTTTCCTTGGGTTAAAAACCAAAACCAAAAAAAAAAAAAGCCTAAGGAAGAAGCCGGGCTCGGTGGGGACCGCTTACCAGGCCTGGAGGGCACAGATCGGATCGATCTCTGTCACGTACACTATGGAGCCCATGGCCTTCAAGGCAGCACAGCAGCCCTTTCCAACCTGGGGAGGGAGAAGAGGACAGAGGAGGGGTGAGACGCCGAGAGCTCGGGGGACGCCGAGCAGCCCTTCGGCCACGGGAAGCTCCCGGGGGACGTACAACCTCTTCTGCAGCCCCCGAAGTTAACTCTTGGTTCCATATATTCCATTTTTTTGGCTGCACAAAATACCTGGATTTGGAATAATCCAGGACCTGAGTCGGGCCCAGCTTAGCTAAGACAGGCACTAAAAAAATATAAAAGTGCTGCTGGTTTCGGTCCCAGGGAGTTCTTTTTCCCCACCCAAATATCCTGGTATCTAGAAAGCACCATGATAACACTTATCAAGGCCAGGCTGGACGATTACACTTATCCCAGGGAAAGTTTAAGAGTCTCTTGTAACCTTTACTCTATTTAGGAAGCTTAATGGTTTACTCTCCGAGGGTTAACGAGCTTTAACCTACGGTGCAGCTCGCAGGGGAATTCGGGGGAATGGTTATAAATGATCGAAGGTTCCCAAAAAATGTGATCACACGGGAAAAAATTGTCCCATTTCAGCTCTTTGGAGCAAAAAAAAAAAAAAAAAAAAAGTCCGTCCCAGTACAGCACCCACAGCACAGCCCACCGTAACTGGTGTGCACTGGTCCCAGCAAGAAGTGCCGAAGGGAAGTCAAGGTGAAGTTCTCTTTCCTGACCAGGCTTCGGCACGCGACGCTGCGGCTGCATCTGCAGAGCCCAGCCTCCAAATGCTTCAATATTCCATCAAATACAATAGATGATATAAACATAAAATATAACGATAATATATTCTATACTAATATTTCGATGTTCAGATATTAAAGGTAGCCAGAATACTTAATACTCATACCTAATATTTTTAAGATTCAGGTTTGGTATCCATTGAATACTAAAGAAATATACTGGAAATCAAGAAAATCTTCAGTTTTTTGGCCGACCCGTCGGGTTTGAGGACACCTGCAGATGCAGAGAGAAGCCCCGAGGCCAGGAAAGCCCCGTGGGGACAAAGCCATGCGAAGGATGCGCTGATTTTTACGTGCGGCGTAAAAAATCTGAAGCCCTTACCTCCCCGTAGCCACAAACCACTACTTGCTTCCCTCCAAACATCATGTCCGTTGTCCTTTTCAGGCTAAAGAAAAAAGGGAAAAAAAAAAAACACCAAACCACAATTAAAGACAATAAGCTCTATTCCCCTGACGATGCTACGGTGGAGGACTGGTCCTCCTCGGTCTGCTCCTCCCCAACACCAGGGTTGTATCCTGTGTCCCCGAGGACACACAGCAATTCTGGGCGCAGAGAGGACCCGAAGACACCTAAAAAATGACTTTGTCCTTTGGTAAGGACGGGTGCTACCAGGGAAATGCAACAAAGAGGAAGGATTTGGGGTTTGGATCCCTTTTTTTGTTGTTTGTCTCTCTTTTCATTGGATCCCTTTGCTTGGGTACTCCAGAAATGCTTAAAATCTTTTCCAAAAATACTCTTTTTTTCTTTTTTTTTTTTTTTTTTAAATGTCAAAATACCCCACAGAAACAACCGCAGAAGGAGCCAAAAAAGTGTGTTTTAATTCCTTGCCAGAATCCCAGCACTTTCCACAAACAAAGCTCTCCCTTCCACTCTGTTTCCTTCTGGTTTCTCCCTAAGAGTGTCCTACATTGCGGGCTATTTTTAGCGCTGGAGTAAATAGGTTAGCAGTGCCGGGAAAGTGAAATTCCCTTCCATTTCCCAAAGAATTTAGATAAAAAAGCACAGCAGATTTAATTGCAGCCCTGCTCAGACCTCCCTTGGCCCAGTTTTAGACGCCTGGGTCAGACTTGACTCCAAATCCCAACGTAGCTCCCCGTGAGGTCCATCACCCGTCACAACCGAAGGCAACGAGACAAAGGAGCTTTTAAAGATTTGAATGTTTCTCAGCCACTGAAGGCATCTGCTACACGTGGAGCTAATAGTTGTGTCCTTGGACACTTAAAATTTAGGGGCAACTCTTCATGGGGCAGCCAACATCCCCTGTGACAGAAGCTGCCTCATCCATCTTGAACTCTACAGCCACAGAGCAGAGATGTGGCCATAACGAAGAAAGAAAAGGAATTCTATTTTAATTAGAACGACTTCAGCAAGATGTTTTCATCGAATCGTGGAATGGTTTGGGTGGGAAGGGACGTTTCAAGGCCATCTAGTCCAACCCCCCTGCCATGGGCAGGGAGATCTTCAACTAGACCAGGCTGCTCAGAGCCCTGTCCAACCTGGAATGTTTCCAGGGATGGGGCATCTCCCACCTCTCTGGGCAACCTGGGCCAGGGTCTCACCAGCCTCATCAAAATTTAGTCTTTTAGAACAACACGGGATGGAAAGGTGGGGAAGAAACTGCACGTGTAGCAGATCACCCAGGGAAGCACATTTGGTAGTTCCCTCGCTCACACGGCACTTGTCCACATTTTAAAGATCATCTTCGTGCCCCTGTATTTGGACATACAGGTCGTTGCCCACAGAAGCTGTGGCTGCCCCATCCCTGGAGGGGTTCAAGGCCAGGTTGGAGGGGGCTTGGAGCAACCTGGTCTGGTGGGAGGTGTCCCTGCCCAGGGCAGGGGTGTAGAACTGGATGGTCTTTAAGGTCCTTTCTAACCCAAACCATTCCATGATTCTATGATTTACAGACATGAGTCATCTTCACTTCTCCTGGTCAAGATGACCCGGAAGACCTCTTCAAAGTTGAGGTGACAAATGAGGCACTTTACTACAAATTCCACAAAGATTTGGGAAAAAGATGTCAGAACCAACTCCAAAACCAATAGGGAAGCCAGCTTTGGGTCTGGGAGAACTTTTGGAGCTCCCAGGCTGCAGGCAGCGGTGGCAGAGCTGAACACCAACAGCTCTGCCAGATGGACTTTAATTAAAGAGCGGGAGACATTTCTACATCCGCAACGAGCAGAGAACTGCGGGTCTTGAGACTCGTTTAAACTTTAAGCCAAACCAAGTTATCAACATGCAAAAAGTCTTTTCTCCCGAAGCAGGCTGTCTTCTCCACGGAGGGTTCCTCCTCCGCACCACAGCTACCTGGCACAGAGCAGGCAAGCTTTTCTCTGGGAGTCATCAGCACGAACGTCAGTCCGGAAAGTCAAGTTTGTCCTTGCTTCCGTGCTTACTTGTCTACCAGGATCACTACCAGCTGCAATATGTCACAGTCCACCCATCTGCTGTAGGAATAAAACTTGTCCTAATCTCCCTTGACTTTGACAAAAAACTTGGTGGCGGAGGTGGTGGGGACATGGACACCCAGTTCCATCAGAATAAAGAACAAAAAAAAAAAAAAAGAGAAGGAGAGAGAAAAAAGAAAAGATCACTGAGATTTATGAGATTTACGCCCTCTCTAGATCACAACTTCCAAGTATTTTGCGCTGCATCTCAAGACCAACAGTCTCAGAAGACACATCATGTTCCCGGTGCCCACGTATCCATCAGTGACAGATTCCCGGCCGATCCTAAAAAGTACAGCACCATCAGGAGGCTGCAGAGCTGGTCCCAGTCCCACGGTTTGCCTGCTGGGATTTTGGAGGGGGGAAGGAGCACGGAGGGAAGCCAACGCTCTCCTCCTTGCTCCTACGGGCACGTGGCTGTAAATCCTGCAGGAGCAGGGGGGGGGAAATTGGATAAAACCTCATCATTTCCACCTTCTGCACCTACTTATTTCGCTCAGCTGGAGGACACTTGAGGGACACATACTACACTCGAGTCTACACTTTGGACACGCAACTGTTACGGGATGAAGTCCTGGTCTACCACAACCTCTTCTGTTTTCTTTCTTTCGGTTTATTTTATATTCACAGGAGAGGATAAAAAAAAAAAAAAAAAAGCCCTAGAAACTAGAAAAACTGGAAAAAACCCAGAAAGGCAAACAGACGTGACGAAGCAGCTGGTTGACTCACACACAGGCAACAGTCACAGATGGGTTTTATCCTGATGCCACGGAGGTAAGAGGGATGGGAAGGAGAATTGTAGCCATATGTGAGGACTTGTGAGGTCCTCACACAAGAGGAGGAAGTGGTCACACTCACAAGGCAAGTCACCTACACACATGGAAGGGCAACATCACACTGAGAGCACAAAAGCTCATTGAATCACAGAATGATATGGGGTTGGAAGGGACCTCTGGAGATCATCTAGTCCAACCCCCTGCCAAAGCAGGTCCTCCTAGAGCAGGTCCCACAGGAACGTGTCCAGGCGGGGTTTGAATGTCTCCAGAGAAGGAGACTCCACCACCTCTCTGGGCAGCCTCTGCCAGGGCTCTGCCACTCTCACACCAAACAAGTTTCTCCTCATGTTTAGATGGAACTTCTTATGATCGAGTTTGTGCCCATTTCCTCTTGTCCTGTCACTGGGCACCGCTGGAAAAACAGGTCACTGTCACCTGTGCTGGCCCTTTGAAGGGCGCTGAGAAGTGCCTGATATCACTATGGCTAATAAAATATCGTATGTGTCTTCACAGAAGATGACATGCTTTCCCCAAGAGGAGGAACAGAGGAAGAATTTGAGTGATGTGCCCCATTCATGCGCGTAGCCGGGTTAAAAACACTGAATCCCGGCTTCTAGAGGTGCTAAAGTCTTTGCTGTGAGATCATTCTCCTACAAACACAAAATTAAACTTTTTTTTCAGGTGTGCATAGACTTGCAGAGCTTTGCACACCATTGTACAAATAAGTCTTAGGACCTTCTGGCCTGTAGAGATGTAGCTGCTGCCTCAAAATGCCTTGAAGATTCCCGTCTGTGATACAAACAGGATGGACCAGGGTGAATAAAGGGTCTTTGTTCTCCTCTGACACATCTAAAATGGTCAAAATGGGTAGGTAGGATGGACCTACATGGACCCAGTTCCCTGTTGGGTCCAACACAACCCGAGCAAGGGCCGTGGGCCTGTTTGGGTGGGCTGGTACCTACCCGTCCAGGATGGACTCTCTGCAGCAGTAGAGGTTGTCAAACTTCTGCTTTGTGACCGAGTCATTGACGTTCATGGCTGGGACGCAGAGCTTCCCCGCTTTGGACAACTGGTACAGCCTGTGAGGAATACGAGAAGAAACAGATGATCAATGGAAAAATATTTCCCTACACTCTACTGTTGCGTGGTCTCGAGGTCCTTGTTTCTCTGGAGTGAGCAGTAGACATCTGGAGGGTCAAAGATGACCTCTTAATAGGAGCTCCTCATTCCAGGAGGACAAACAGTACTCTTCCTTCCACAGATGCTTGTATCCCTTTTCCTCCTCTACTGGAGAACTACCAGGTTGGCAATAGGCAATTCATAAAAATGTCAAATAGCAGGTCAGAAGGTGCTCCAGACTCCATGTGCTTCATAAATGTTGAAATTGCAACCACCCTCTGATGTCTTCAAAAGGACAAAGCCCCCAAACCCTGCTTCAGATAATGATAAGATGAGAGCTCCTGCAATTCCCTCAAGCTCTTACAGCTCAAGAGAAATAGGAATGGCCACAGAAGAGTCACATTCACAGAAATGTGAAGCTGCTGTGATCAACACCTGCAGCGAAACACCCACTCAGACAGCAGTAGGAGTGTAATCGCTGAGATGTAGTAGAAGAAATAGAAGAGACAGAAGCAGCAACCAGGGTGGGGAAGACATCAGCATGACCTCCTACTTCTGAGAGCAGACTCAACGCCTGGCAGCAGCAAAACCACGAAAAATCAATCTAAACTCTACACTACGGAGATGAAAAGAATCTGCAAATCGTCTCCCTGCTCCAGACCTTGGGCAGAAGAATCTGCTCCCTCGGTCAAGTCTCTGCAGACCACCTCCAGAGTCCTCCTCACGCTCGCTTTGTCATCCGGGGAGCCTCAGCCCCCAGGCTGCCTGTCCCCTGGAGGTAAAGGGACACCACCAACCTCAGAAGACAACCTCCCGCCTGGCACGAGACCGCAGGGAACGGTTTTGAACATCGCCTTGCTCTTGCACGTCCTTTTTGCCCGTATTTGGAGCGATTCCTGACGCTAAAAATATTATCAGGTCCTTTTCTTGACCCCACTGGCTGCAAACCTGAATCGGTCGCTTCCTCGTTTGAAATATTTCGTTTCCCTGTTTGGAGAGCTGCCTGCACCTCTGGCCAAACTCTCAGCCAGCTCCCAGAGCTGCAGCCAAGCCCTTCTCCCTGCAAAAAATAAATTGAAAAAAGCAGAGTCTGCTGCTCGTCCCCTATTTTCTGTCACCTGTGACACGATTAACGCCACTGGAAAAGCACCTCTGACACCTCTCCTAACCCTGGGAGCCACTTCTCCCACCCCAATTCTGCTGCTGCAGAGCGATGTCACTCGCTTATACGGCTGCATCTCTGTGGTTGTCCCTTTCTGGGCTCCCACCCCAACTGAAGACTCACTTCCTCTTCCCAAATCTCACTTCTTCCCGTAGATCTAGTTCAGGACTACGCTTTTGGCTTCCTCCAAAGCCCACCCCTTCTTGTGCAACACCCTCACCCTCACCCCTTCCTTTTTTCATCTGCAAAACGAGGTGAGAAAACCATTGCCCCCGTTTCACAGGCAGAAAAACAAGACCTCGTGCGCTTTTCCCACTGGAGCAATGGTCAGTAGGTGCTTCTAATCCTGGTCTGAAATTCAGGGCAGTAGTTCCAAGTTGCTTTGACTGCAGGAGAGATTTAAAACAGGTCTTATGGCAAAGCCAAGCCCAAGCTGAAGGGAAACCACAGACCACGTAGTAGGAGGTTCAACATTCACCGAGTCTGTGGCATCTTACAGCTGGAGGATCTTTTTGGTAGCTCTGCCCTGAGGGAGAAGATCCAACACCTCCACACAAGAAGATCCAACACCTCCACACAAGAAGATCCAACACCTCCACTGTGCTCACAGCCCAGCCTGCCCCGTTACCTGTGGACACCAGTCACGCTCTCCTCTACGATCCCCTTGATCTTCTTAAACATGTTGGGATATTTCTTGTAAATCCAGTGAGTCAGATCTCCCCCGTCATCCAAGATCTGTAACAAAAATAACCACAAAGTCACCGCTCTGAAGATCCTGAAGGGCCCCAAAAGGTCCAAGGGATAAATCACACGCTCAAATCATTCCAAACCAACCCCGTGTTTTGGCATCTCAAACACCACGTCTTGACAGCTTAGGTGAGACTATTCTGCTTGACCACTCTGCACAGGAGTGGTGCTTCATCGATATTGAGCTGGAAGGGCAACAGGTCACAACAAACACGACAGACCTTGATGTTCATAATGAGACCAGGGGAAACATGGAAAATTGCTGTGGAAGCTCCTCTCTCCCCATCTCCCAGAGGCACAGATGGAAAAGCCTTTGAGCCATGCACAGTCATCAGCTTTTCTAATGTGACTGCTGATGGAGGAGGGAGGAGGATGGAGAAGGAGGAGAATGAAGAAGGAGGAGGATGGAAGAGGAAGAGGATGGAGAAAGACGGGGATAGAGGAGGAGGATGGAGGAGGAGGATGGAAGAGGAGGAGGATGGAGGAGGAGGATGGAAGAGGAGGAGGATGGAGAAGGAGGAGGAGAATGGAGGAGGATGGAGAAGGAGGAGGATGGAGAAGGAGGATGGAAGAGGAGGATGGAGGAGGAGGAGGAGGAAGGACAAGGTGGAAGATGGAGAAGGAGAAGGACGGAGGAGAAGGAGGAGGATGGAGAAGGAGGATGAAGAAGGACGAGGGGGGTGGAAGAGGAGGATGGAGGAGGAGGCGGATGGGGGAGGAGGAGGATGAAGCAGGAGGATGGAGGAGGAGGACGGAGAAGGAGGTGGTTGGAGGAGAAGAATGGAGGAGGAAGAGGATGGAAGAGGATAGAGGAAGAGAAAGATGGAGAAGGAGGAGGAGGGAGGAGGAGGAGGGTGCAGAGCCACTGATACCAATTATAATGCAACTGCATCATAAATCACTGTGTATTAAAAATAGTGAATCTCTTTTAGACAACAACTGTGGGTCTCTGCCCATTTCATCTGGCTTTGAACCTCTAACTCAGAAGTACAAAACTCCTCTTGATGGGATCCCGAGTCTCCCAAGCCACCTGTTTCCTCCTGAAGACCCATTTCAGGGCGGTGGAGAAAGCCAGAGTCTTACTACTTTAATAAAAACGTTAAAGATGAGCAAGTAAAAGTGCCCTTTCAAAAAGAGTCGTGGGAAGGACAGACATGAAATTCATGTCATCTCCTGCTACATCTCAACACACGGCCAAGCCCAAGGAGGGTGCTGAGCTCCGAACGCTTCAAAGAAGGACCCACTGAGGCACCACAAAGAGGAGCATGCAACAGAAGAAAAGATCCAAGGAAAGAAAAAAACCAAACGTGCTTTTCCGCGAGTCCTCCGGCCACCCTGGTGGCATCAGATGGCCTAAGCAGCACCCAAGCAAGGTGGGAAGTGACAACCCCCATTAGACTCAGACTCAAGGAAAAACAGGGAGCAGATTTCACCGAGCGGCAGGTGAAGTGCCAAGGACCTGTGCCGGCTGAGAGCGCACTGCCCCGTATTAGTATAATTATTTATTATTATCATCCTCATCATCCTGCTTGCATATTCCCTACACCAACGTCATAGATTTCTGACTGCATCATCATCCTCCTCTTTGAGTGTTTCCTATCATGACCATCATCCTTGTCTTTGCATGTCCCCAACACCAAAGACTTCTGGCTGCATCATCCTCCTCCTGTTTGCATGTTCCCTGCCACCATCATCATCCTCATCCTTCTTTTTGCATGTCACCAACGTCAAAGACTTCTCACTGCATCATCACCATCATCATCCTCTTGGCATATTACCTACACCAATGTGAAAGACTTCTGACTGCATCATCATCATCGTCATCATCATCCTCTTTCCATATTCCCTACACTAATGTCGAAGATTTCTGACTGTGTCATCATCCTTCTCCTCTTTGCAAATTCCCTGTCACCATCATCATCATCCTCCTCTTTGCATGTCACCAACGTCAAAGACTTCTGACTCCATCATCACCATCATCATCCTCTTGGCATATTACCTACACCAACATCAAAGACTTCTGACTGCATCATTATCTTTTTTGCATGTTCCCCATCACCAATATCAAAGACTTCTGACTGCACCATCAACATCATCATCCTTATCATCCTCCTCCTCCTCTTTGCATATTCCCTACACCAATGTCAAAGTGTCAAAGACTTCTGACTGCATCCTCCTCATCTCCTTCCTCCTCCTCCTCCTCCTCTTTGCATGTTCCCTACCCCAACATTCAAGAGTTCTGACTGCATCCTCCTCCTCTTCTTCCTCTTCGCATGTTCCCTACACCAACGTGTAAGACTTCTGACTGCCCAGCCAGCCCTTATTAACCTCCTGGTGTGGTGGGAAGGTGTCCTACAACACAAATGTCAAACCCGGGCAGAAGCACCTTTGCTCGTTGGCCGGTGGTGGAGCCTGGCAGGGACCCTCTGCTGCTCTCCCACCACCACCTGCAGCCACCCAGAAAAACCCAGCGCTCCCACCATGCTCCTGCAGCAGAAGGCCCATTGTGGGCACAAAAACGACGTTCCTGAGCTTTGTCACGACACGACGTGGCGGCTGCACGGAGCCACCAGTCTGACATCCGTAGGCTTGGAAATGCTACGTACTATCACAACCTTTTTCTCTCTAAATTGCAGGATTTCCCACTGACGGCGAATGCTGGGGGCAGCAGCTGGTCCTCCACGAATGCCTGGGAAGCACGGGGTGTCCTACCAGAGTCTTCCATGCAGATGCAACCCTTGAGTCTCCAGGGAAGCCCCAGATCCACCTCCCGCTCGCAGGCTGGGAAGCGGAGGCAGGTAATTAAGGGTTAAGTTGGGCTGAGAAGCTCTCCTGGGCCAGCCGAGGTAGGAATTCAGCAGCCTGGCTCCCAGGACGTCTTCGTTTCATTAATCCCCATTTAATAGGGCACATAATCCTCTTTCTGAGAGAGAATTCTGGGGGTTGGCGGTTTCCTCTTTCCTGGGAGGGCAGGAGATGAAAAAAAAAAAACCCAAATCAAATCCGTGGAGGAACTAGTTGTTGATGGAAGGTCACCTTGGTTGTGGCAGCCGTGAACGGCCAACGGCAAAGCCCCATATTCCTGCAGTTTTCCCAGCTTTACACAATTTATCTGCCTTCGTTCAAATTCTTCCCAGGCAGAGTTTTTTTTTCCAGAAAAAAACCCAAAATGCCTTTATTTGATGTGCAATGAATTTTGCATAGAGAAACCCAGTCGTGGTAGATGTGAACCTTGCTCTGCCTCTCGGTGCCGCTGCCTGATGCCCACCGAGAGGCACCATCTGCAGAACGACGTTCCCAGCCCTGGTTCATCAACCTCCCTCTTGATTTTGGCACCTCCACCTCGGAGCAGAGGGTGCCGGAGTGGTCGTGCTCTGTAAAAAAACGTCTTCCTATCACCCCGTGCCTGCAAGGAGATGGGACCACCTCTTTGGAGATGGGACCATCCTCTGACCCAAGCACTGGAGATATCTATCTAGTCCCGCTCCTCCACAGCAGTTCTCAGTCTGAATTTTCGTGGGTTTTGACTGCTTTGGAGTCTCCGTTTCCCATCGGTAGGTGTTTCAGTGCTTTTCACAGAATCTCACAGAATGATATGGGGTTGGAAGGGACCTCTGGAGATCATCTAGTCCAACCCCCTGCCAGAGCAGGTCCCACAGGAACGTGTCCAGGTGGGTTTGAATGTCTCCAGAGAAGGAGACTCCACCACCTCTCTGGGCAGCCTCTGCCAGGGCTCTGCCACTCTCACACCAAACAAGTTTCTCCTCATGTTTAGATGGAACTTCTTATAGATTCCATATTTTTCAGGGAAAAAAAACCCTCTGAGCCATTCCTGGCCAGACAGAGCGCTCCTCTCCAGGGCTGCTGTTCTCATCGGAACACCCAACGTGTCCTTTTTTTTGGAGACTCTCAGGATCTGTGACTGTTCCCATGGAGCAGCCCAAACACTCAATATTCAAATTTTTGGGCTGAAAGGCACCTCTATTTATTTGCAGGGTTATGTACAAGGTCAAATCCATCACACCTTGAGATGGCTGCCTGGACATGGACTGGTGGGCGACACCGAAGCAACGCTGAACAGGACCTGGGGTGTATTTCAAGCCCTGATATTAAGTTGGCTGCTAAACTACTTTGATAGGACGAGGGGGAATGATTTTAAACTCAAAGAGGGGAGATTTAGGTTAGATACGAGGAAGAAATTCTTTGCTGTGAGGGTGGTGAGAGCGTGGCCCAGGTTGGCCAGAGAAGCTGTGGCTGCCCCATCCCTGGAGGGGTTCAAGGCCAGGTTGGAGGGGGCTTGGAGCAACCTGGTCTGGTGGGAGGTGTCCCTGCCCAGGGCAGCGGGTGAAGCTCAATGATCTTTAAGGTCCCTTCCCACCCAAACCATTCTGTGATTCTATGAAGATCCTTTCCACACCCGTTCTTCACCCAATGTCTCCAGCATCCCATTTCTTATCTCTTAACACATGGACCTCCAAAATCCGGTAAGCAGATCTTCAGGAACTGCTTAGATCCGAGGCATTTGGTGCCCCCCAACGATAACTTCTGTGCTCCAGAAGCAGGTCTGAAAGTACCCCGATGGACAGAGACAGGTCTGAGGAGGTTCCTGGGAAAGCACAACATGCAGATTCTGGTACCTCGGCTTCTCCAATTACTGGCATTTTTGATGGGAAATTATTCCTCAAAAAAAGAAGAAGAAAGCAGCTCTCGTGTCTAGACTCAAGACTCGTAGCTCGGGGGCGGATTTTTGACATTCACAATTCCTTTTTAAAGGTGACAGCGAGGAAGCGAGCAGGTGTGGGCTGGAAGGGACAAAAAAACCTACCTCAAACAAGCCGATATTGGCAAACAAACAACACAGATACACACCCAGCTCCCGCCTTTGACTACTTTTCAACTAATTTAGATCACAAGCTCCGGGGCTCAAAACCTGTCGGGAAGCAGGATGGGAACAGCAGGTTTGACAGCTGCAAATTATTCCACTCCCCTCATTCAGGGTTCTCCGTTTTCCCCAGAAACAAGGGCAGAATAAACCAGCCACGTACGGGGTCGGATGTACCTGAGGCTTTGCCTTCGTGCAGTAAGGACATCACCTCAAAATCTTAATTTTTTTTCTTCTGTAAGAAACATCACGTCAAGCAAAGCTGTGAATTTAATCGAATACGGGAAAATGGACGCGAGCCCTTTTCAGAAGATACTGATTTTGGGTCCTTTTTTACCGGCGAGATTGAATGAGTTTGGTTTAAACTGTACGAAAACTACTTTGGAAGCTCCCGATAAAACTTTGCACGAACGCAGCCACGTTTATTTAGAGAATAGTTAAAGAAAACCTTGCTTGGCAGGGACAATACACACGCAGAAGTCATTTGACCCACCTTCTCCCCGACTTTACACCCGTGAGGCTGAGATAAGTTCATTTCCCGCATTGCGTAGTTAATTGTAAAGCCTTTTGAAGGTAATTGCTGTGTTAGAACCAAGACTTGGCTGCTAAGTCAGGTCTAAATTCAAGAGGAGAACACAGAGCAGCACCAAACCCTCCTCCTCCTCCTCTCTAGAAGAGAGCTACCCGGGCTCTGAGAGCCGGCCCCGTCTCACCATGTTGGGCTGCCACCCTTCCACGTTGACGCAGCGATCGATGCACCACCAGAAGTCATCTTCGGATTCTCCCTTCCAGGCGAAGACGGGGAACCCTGGGCACAGAGAAGGAGACGGGTGCTAAAACACAGCCTTGGCAAATCCCTTGGGGATCGGCTCTCCCTCCATCCACGCGTGACCGACCAGGCTCCTGACCCCACTGATTTTTCAACGTCTACCTTCTAGAGGAAGCTTCGGAGGTACACATTGAGGACACCCACTGATAGGAGTCGGCTTTATCCTCCCCAATTTCCTCCTTTCCCCCCAAGAAAAAGCTCCAGTCACCAGCTGTCCCGGTTTGAGGTAAAACCGGATCAATTTTGTGTTCTGTAACTTTGCATTTTAGCTAGGCCTTTTCTAACTCTCTGAAATTAACGGCATATTGTGGAGAAAACTGTTCCTTCTCAGAGTGATCAGACCAATGTTTGTGCTCCATGCCAGGGAATGGTCTGCAGAGAGGCCCTTGCTTATACTTATTGCTATAACAACCAAGGTCAGCCAATTTTCCTTATTTGCCCCTTAGAGGGTCAGAAACGGAAAAAACGTAGAGGGGTCACATCTGTGGGGAGGAACGGACAGGACAGGTGACCCAAACCTGACCAACAGGGGTATTCCATCCCATCAGCCCCATGCTCAGTAGAAAAGCTGAGGGATCAAAGGGTCAACTCTCTTCCTGCAATGGCTGACGTCCGAAGAGGACCCTGTCTGCTCATCTGCCTTTGATCCTGATCCGTGTGTTCCTGACTCCAGAGCTGGAATCCAGTTCCCATCCGTCGCTGAGTCCAGTCTGGGACTTCCCCAGTGCCTGCCAGTGATGGGACTGTCATCCTGGGAGCTTGATACGGTTTTGTATATATATTGTATCTATTTCATTATTTTCTTTTCTTTTGTTTTAATATTATTTTTGATTAAAGTAGTTTAGTTAATTCTAAACTTTTCAATCTCCTTATCTCTTCCTCTCCTCTTTCAGGGCGGGGGGGGGGGAAGGGCCATCTGTTGGTTCGGTTGCGGTGATTTCGGCTGAAACCACGACACCAGCCCAGAGGGCGACACGCTCTCAACGATAACATTTATTTGCAAAATCCAGGTTTTGCTGGGAATTAGGCGTCCTGCCTTCCTGCTAGCCACCTTAGTCACCAATTTACCTGAATGTATTCTGACTCAGGAGAAATTATCATTCAGCTTCAGCGAGCAAGACCAGGTAACAGGGACACCTGGTGGGTTCAGCTTTTTCTGGATCTCCTGACTCTCACAGTAAAATCCCTGGCCTTACCCAGGTAAACCAGGATGTGAATTAAGGCTTCTCCCAGTTGAGCACCAACACGGGCAGCTTCTGCCTTGTCAATTATATTCTCCCTCCCCCCCAAAAAAATTTCTCTCTTTCACCCCTTTTAGCCAAAGTTATGCCTCAAATTTATGGGAACTGAACTCAAATTCAGCTTAGTTTCTTTTGGCAAAGTGATTTTCAGGGTCGCACAGTCCCGATGGCTCATAACGTGCAGCGCTTTTATAAGCCAGAGAAAAATCATCCTCAGGTTTCCAGACCGAGGGGAGGGGTTGCTCTTGTGCTGTTTACCCTCTGATAGGTTTATTCTGAATTGGAGAGAATGAAGGAAAAAAAAACCTGTAAGACGTGGTAAAGGAGCTGAATACGACGGGGCAGAATGAAATCTTTTTAAAAAAGCAGGAGGAATAAAGAGGGTGAAGTTTCCTACCGCTCTCGGCCAGGGCCGCAGCCACTTCGTTGAGGGTAGAGTAGATGTTGCAGGCAGCCCATCGGCACTGCGCCCCCAGCGCACCCAGGGTCTCCATCAGCACCTGGGTCAAAACAAAAATAAATCAGAAAGAGCCAGGCGGAGAGCTTCATACAAAGCAAAAAGCGACACGCAGCTGGGATTTTTATCGGTTATTTTATGGGAGAGCTTCGGGGCCGGGAGGGGGGGCGGCACCCGGGGAGCTGGTTTGGAGCAGCATCAGGGTCGTTGGAGAGGTGCAGGGAAAAGAATCTTGCAATTCCTTTTTCTTTTTTACAATTTAGAATGAAGTAAGCATGAACTTCAAAGTATATTACATATGCAGCATATACATGTGCGTGGGTATGTGTGTGTCTCTATATATATTTATATATATTTTTATACGTATTTATATATATATTTTATATACGTTTATATATATATAAAATACATATTTATATGTATTTTAACAGCTCAGGGTCTATTTTAGAGGCTAAGCAGTGGAAAAAATCCCTGTGTCTGGGGTTTGTTGAGGGGGTCTTACAGCCGTCTGCGCTGTGATGTGCGTGCAGCCCACGATCTTGGCGCCGGCCAGCGGCTTCTCTCCCTGAGCTCTCTTCCTCAAAGCCATCAGGGCAGGCATTTCTGGAAGGCAAAATGAAAGGAATCCATCAAGAGGGATGAGCGTCGCTTCTTGCCCTGCTCTCTGGGATGATTTGTGGGTTTCTACAGCTGCAGCAGCTTCCAAAATATCAAAAAAACCAACCTTGAGAGCAGGGATCAAGTAAGTCACGGCACGGCTGAAAAGGACCCAATAACCCTCTGGGGTCTTTTCCTGTTATTTAGGATGTAGCATCATCACATTTTCAAATTTCCACCGTGAGGCTGGAGGAAAACCTGCTTCAGACCGAGGAGGACCTGGGACTCACCGCTCGGATCAGCCTCTCCATCCACCTCAACACCACACCGCCTTTGCTACGGGTCTCTGGAGACAATCCCGCTAAACCAGAGTCGTCCCATTTATTTGATGGGTTTCATCTTTTCTGCTGACTTTAACAAAATGCCTTTGGCTACGGAGTTGTCCTTCAGCAGCTGGTTCCTGAAGCTACACGGCACAACCCTGTAGCTCCTTTCCATCCCACAAAATCCCATCAAAGTTTTCCCACCAACAGGGAGGGCGTCAAGGAACCACCGATTTGCTGAACCTCGCAAGGAGAGGATTTGGGGGAAGGAAGAACCCCACAGGACATCTCAGGAGCTTGAGGAAGGCGCCCCATTTACCTTGTTCAGCAATTTCAATCTCTCGGCGCCCGAATTCTGCCTGCTTTATGTTTTTCACACAGAAATCGCTGCTGCCTTTGGAGTTCTTCTGCTGCTTGTCCCGGGGGGAGGTCTCGTCATCAGAGCTGTCTGTGTAGGAGGCAGCTGGAAGAAGAAAAGGAGGTCAGAGACAGAACAAAACATTCTCAAAAGCCAAACCGCCCGCGGTGGAAGGGCGCAGAGGATCTGCTGGATGTGTCCATGGACGGGCTCCTCCATGTGCATGTGCCAACTCCACCTCTTCTTCTCCTTACGGCAACCATTTCCCCACAGTTTTTACCTGCAATGACCTCCTCACTCTCATCACCCTCTACTGCCACCCCACCCCAAAGGTAATTAGCTCGAGCACCACCCGTGTCCCCCCATGGGCTCATCTCCTCATGCTTTGCGGCTCCTCTGTGGCCCTCTCCCATCTCTATTCCTGAATCTTAAACCTTTACAGCTCTCAGACAACCAACAAAAATGTCTATTTATGCTCTCACTGCTTCCAAAACATTAAGAGATCGATACACAACCTATGGTGGTATTCCCAGCCCTTGGATTTCCTCAATTTTGATGTTCTTCAACAGGGGCAACAGCCACAAGTTGCTGCTTGGGAGGCTCACGTGGGATGGTGGGAAGGATCTTCTTCATCAGGAGGACAACGCAACGTTGGCACCGGTTGCCTGGAGAGGTGGTGGCTCTGCATCCTTGGAGGACAACCTAGGCAATTCCATGATTCTCTGACTTCAGGATTGGTTAGAGAGAGCCACGGCTCCCCTGATCCTGTGCTGGCCATGTCCTGTTTTAAGTTGGTAGTGGGGTGAGATGACCTTGGTGGTTCCTTCCAACCAACATCTCTGTAAAATCTACAGGCAGCTCCATCCAGCCCTTGGATTTCCCCCTTCTTTTCTATTACAAACACTTGGAGATGTTCTTCTGGATCTTCTTTAGCCCCTCCTCCCTCTTGCTCTTTTGATAAGAGAAGAGGAAGAGAGATGGCACCACTTCTCTCCATAGCAGGGAGCCTACAAGGTCTCACAGAATCAGTTCATGCTTCTTGTTTAAGATGATATAAGGGCATGGATGTGCATGTGAACACAGAATTAATTACAGCTGCCGCCAATAACTGCCTTCTTTTCCTACCAGTGTCTTCCAAACTTCTGGTTAGGCAACCAGTCCATGGCCGACACACGGAGATTTACTGAAGAGCCCTTCATGGAGTTAGAAATCCCCCTCCCCATCTATTTTGATGACTAAAATCACACGTAGAGTCCATTTTTGACTTGAGCCGTGATGAATTAGCCACTGCTTCTGCTTCCAGTTTATCAGGATCAGCTGAAGAGACTATTTGTGCCAAGTTTTCCTTGGGAAAATTCTCCCACGTGGGAGACCAGACCTCTTTCATCTTCTAGGACTGGCATCAGCAGTCAAAGCAACATGTCAGGCTTGGAGATGAACTAGGAAAGCGTCAATCCTCTTTCCTTTCCAGAGACAAAGCACCTGGAACATGGGGCCCTTGGTCCAGATGAGCTCCTCACTGCTGCCACCACCTCCTCCTCCTCTCTGGCAGGAGCCACACCTTGGGACCCAACGCAAGAGCCTCATCTACATGGTCATCCTCCTTTCCTTGTGAAATTGCCGTGAAGTTTTACTCCAAGTCTTTATTCTGCAGATCATGTGATCCTTCTACAATGAACGTGAGACCTGGCATCAAATTATCTGTTACAGCAGAAGAGGACCACCTTTGTAGAGCAGACTATCCATGACAGCCTCAGTGGAGTTGGCCAACATGGTGCATCACTAGGAAATGATGTGCATGTGTGAGGGCATTACAGATGACGATGCACTCTCTTTCCTGTCTTGATGAGGAGCTCTCCTTGTTCCACACCACCAGAAGAGAATTGGTTGAATCTCTACCTGGGAACCATTGCACAGTCAAACTCAACAGCTACTGGCTTTGGGTGATGTGTTGCTGGGCATGTGAGCTAGCTTCTCTCCCAGGCATGGTCTCCCAGAGGGAATGATCTCCACCAAACACCCAAGGGAGTCATTCTGCCCAACAGATTCCCAATTTTCTACCCCAATTCTGTGCCAAAGAAATTCAGTAACAGGAAGGATGAGGGCTTCTTAGACAGTGTCATAGGAAGAATGGTGTGGTTGAACCCATGGTCTCATCACTTCCCACCAATGCTCCCAAAGAGCTCCACCTTTCCAGGGGCATCCAGACCTCCGGTGCAGATTGATACCAGAGAAGCTGTGGCTGCCCCAGCCCTGGAGGGGTTCAAGGCCAGGTTGGAGGGGACTTGGAGAAACCTGGCCCGGTGGGAGGGGGTTGGAACTAGATGGCCTTTAAGGTCCCTTCCAACCCGAAACTTTCTATGATTCTATGAAGAATGGCGTGGTTGGACGCATGGTTTTATCACCCCCCACTACAGCTTTCCAGGGACATCTAGACCTCCAGTGCCGATTGATACCAAGAGCCCCTTCAGAGAACTTGGGGGTGAAGGCCAACCCCTCCTCTACCCAGCATTTCAACGGCTCTGTTAGCATTTTCACCCCAGAAAACCCAAACCAAGGAGTTAAACCCTTCCTGCAGCACCCAGCCAGCCGATTACTTTCCCTTCTGGCTGGCGTGAAGCTCGCTTGAACGATCCCAAGGGAAAAAAAACCACCCAAAAGCTTAGCGCTGGGGCTGTGGGTGTGCCAGGCTCCCCAAGACCCGCTCGGGTCTTAATCCGCTTACGGAGGAGAATTATGCATTGCTGAAATTTCTCCACCAGGACCCCGTCCTCAGCAGGGGAGTGCGAAAGGCAAGTCGGACCCCGCCGCCGACACGCTGACGGCAATATATTTCCCAATTTGTGCGCACAATCCCCCAGCAGCTCTCGAACGGAGCAGGAGCCCGGCTTTAATAACAAAAGAGCACCTTACACAATTCCAAGCTCTTGTATATCGAGGGCTCCAGAAGGATTCGTTGGTTCAAGGAGGATTTATTTCCTTGAAGGCGGCTAAATCTGCGCAGAGGTTTCTTTAAAGCCATAGATCTTGGTTCGGGGGGAGGCGAAAGTCATTTTTTTTTGAACAAAAAAAGCCCACGCCTAGATGGTAGACAGATTTTCCATATGGAGATGGCTCCTTACTGTTTCACACGTGTAACACGTAGCAGTACATATAGCACTATGGTAATTAAATTCTTATTGTTAGCGTAGTATAACAGCATATTAATATATAATAGTAAATTTTGCCCTTGCTTTCCTGTAAAATGAAACACAAGCACAGAAAGGACTCTACAACTGGACTAGATGATCTCCAGAGGTCCCTTCCAACCACATATGATTCTGTGAAAGGAAAGGATTCCCAACACCTGCAATTTAGAAATACCCAATTAATCATAGAATCATAGAGTGGTTTGGGTTGGAAGAGACCTTAAAGATCATCCAGTTCCAACCCCCCTGCCCTGGGCAGGGACACCTCCCACCAGACCATTACCTGATGGGATGGACAGTCTCTGAAATACCATCTCAAATCACCCAAAAAGTTGATAAATGAAAGCTTCACAAGTGGGGTCAGCATCCACAGAGCCACAGCATTTTAACACAAATCGTATTCTTTCAAAGAGAACGACATGAAACCAGCAGCAGGTCTCGGGCACTGTTATCCAGGGGAAAAATGTTGGGGGGAAAAGGAGACACCTGCAGCCCGTGTCCTAACCCAGCAAAGGCCAGGTAAGAGCCCAAATTCAGCAAATTTTAGCTTTGTTAATATTTTAGATGAGGATCCACTCATGTCTGTAGTATCATCATCAGTGCAGGTGAAAAAGGGGAACCCATCCCCGTTACAGCCTGACTGAAAAAGCAAATCTTGTTTCTTCCCTGCACAACCTCTTTGGAAAGTTATGAAACAGCAGGAGGATGAAGTCAATCGCCTTTAATTAAAGATATTAGGGCTCTAATCTCATTTCAGCCCCCACATAACGTGCGTGCGGCGCGTAATACGCAACGCTGAGAGCGCTCTGGTATTCCAACCCCCTGATCCCCCCAAATCTTCGTTGGAGCAGGTAGCAATTATCTGAGTTCTGCAGGGTTTTGGTTTTTTTTAACCGAAATGTAAGTTCTTTGCCCAGCACAACGCCAAAACATCCCCTCGGCTCCAAAGCTGAGCTGTTGGGTGGGTCCCTCTCCTTGGTCTGCAACCGCAGACGCCGTTGAACGCCACGGCGCGTCCTCGGGCGTATAAACCGCTCCCAAACGGCGCAGAAAACAATTAATTTCCCTGGCGAGGAAGATTACTTGTTTGAAACGATGTGGAACAGCAACAGAAAAGGGGCAGCTCGTAGCAAGGGTAATGAGATCAGAGACTTCTGCTTCTAATTGGAAGAGTCAGGTCAGCACGGGTCGTTAGTATTTTCATTCTTCGTACTTTACGGCGACCAAGTGATGAAGTTTTCATCTTCAACTACCTTCAACTTCAAATCAAGTATCTCTGCTGGTTTTTCATCAAATTATGGAATGGTTTCGGTGGGAAGGGACCTTTAAAGGCCATCTAGTCCACCCCCCTGCCCTGGGCAGGGACACCTCCCACCAGACCAGGTTCCTCCAAGCCCTGTCCAACCTGTCCTTGAACCCCTCCAGGGATGGGACATCTACCCGGGCCAGGGTGTCACCACCCTCATTTTTCCTATTATTCCTTTTAGCAATCCCAGTTGGCAACATGTTGCATGTTGGAGTACATTCCTCCACATCACAGCTTCACAGATCGTACATATTCTGGAGACCAGCTGATGATTTTAAAGGAACTTTCCCAGTTTTGATGGGCAGGAACAGCAAGAAACCACCGGTTGTTTGCAGAGATGTTGTTTCCACACCCAGGCCTCTCTTGCATCACTAAAATGGCACCAGCACCTCCCCATCATTTTGGGCAGATATGCTGGGACAACTGCCTTCCCACCAAGCCTGGGAAGACCTCTAAACCTTGGGACTCTTGCGTGTCCAGAGAAGGGCAACGGAGCTGGTGAGGGGTCTGGAGCACAAGGCTTGTGAGGAGCGGCTGAGGGAGCTGGGGGTGTTCAGCCTGGAGAAAAGGAGGCTGAGGGGAGACCTTCTCGCTCTCTCCAACTCCCTGAAAGGAGGGTGTAGCCAGGGGGGGTCGGTCTCTTCTCCCGAGGTACAGGCCATGGGGCAAGAGGAAATGGCCTCGAGTTGCACCGGGGAAGTTTAGGATGGATATTTGGAAAAAATGTATTGACCAAAAAGGGTTGTGAAGCCTTGGAAGAGGCTTCCCAGGGCAGTGGTGGAATCACCATACCTGGAGGGATTTAAAAGACGTGTAGACATGGTGCTGAGGGACATCATTTAGTGGTGGACTTGGCAGTGTTAGTTCAATGGTTGGACTCGATGATCTTAATAGACTTTTCCAACCTAAATGACTGTGTGATTCTATGATTTTTCCCCTCCATTATCATCTCTCTGTTCCTCGTGCTGCTTCTTTTCCAGCCTTTTCCCACCCCAGGAGGGCTTAATGGCTTCTTCTGACTGTGCTCCTGCTCAGTCCTTAACGGAGGATGACAAAGATCCACGCCCAGAGGTACTGATGGGATTTTATCTACCCATCCTGCAACCAGGTCTTCTGTCTTGGCCGTCAGCCTTTCATTAGGAGGGAAAGATAATACTTTCACGAGCTAATTAATTGCAATTGCTGATGTTTTCGCAGGAGACGCTTAAGTGCAAGGGGCGGAGGAGAATTCCCCAAAGTTGCTCCGAGCTCTTTCAGCTGGGAGCGGGGAGCAAACACGATGGCATTAGCCAGGCTGATCAGCCAATTAGTCTTTACAAATGACAGTCGTAAAATACACCCTGCTGATGAGATACGGGATGGAGTTGTACAACCTGGACAAGCTTCATATTAATCACAGACCTGTGTTAAGAGAAGTCTAAATCGTTAGTGCCAGCTTAAAACACGCTTCCAAAGATGATAATGTTAGAAACACAATCCAGGTGGCTTTCAAAGTGGAAGCAGAGCCCGAGCTGATGTCTCTCTGGAGAGGACGTGGAGTGAACGTTCCTCAAGTTCTCCTAAAAGCCCTTTGTGTGGGAACACAACCGCTGTAGGGGTGATGGGTCAAACTAGGTTGTCCCCAGCCTTGATGGGGCTCCTCCAAGCTTCTGGAGGTCACTTCAAGCGTGGAAGGCAGCATGGAAGAAGAAACAACCAGGGGAGGAGGCAAAGAACAGTCGCTCATTCCACAGGAACCAGGGTGAAGTCATCAGACTGTGCATCCTTTTGCAGTTCATGTGCCCAAGATCAGATCTCAACCTCCAGCAGTTGCATCTTCTGTAAACGGGCACCTTCCTCTGCCAAGAGCAGAGAGGACTGGATAACCAAGTCTTTTCCACCAGTTACTTTCGCTCTTCTAAACTTGGGTTGCTGAAAAATGTGAAAAGCTTGTAGGCCCTCATCATGTTTTTTCATGTAGCACACTGGCAATGACCTGTTACGAACAACGCCACAAAGCCACTTCTCATAGATGCGCTCAGTCGTCCACTTTGACTGTGGTCCTCAGATATGCCACACCCAGAAGGAATGGGAGATGGGCAGGACCAATAATACACCCTCAACCTTCTGGGTTGTCACGGTGTGGTCCTGGCCCAGCTCACCTGTGATATCCTGAGAATCCAGGAAATGAGTAGAGAAACACACGGGAGGCTTTCCATCCCTACGTCAGAAGACTTCTGTCCCACGACCCAGGCTCAGGTGCAAGTTCTGTGCACAGTATCTCTTTGCAACAGTCAGCCAGGAGCTGGATCCTGCGTTCACGGAGGTTTTCTACACTTAACAGAGCTAAAAGGTCTTTGTTTAAACCTCTCAGGCTTCTGCTGGCTCCTCAACCTTCTACTGGCCCCCTTTTAGTGGTGGCATCTAGCTCACTGCTTGTGCACTATGAACCAATGTTCATCAACACTTCCCTGGAGGGGTTCAAGACCAGGTTGGACAGAGCTTTAAGCAACCTGGTCCGGTGGGAGGTGTCCTTGCCCAGGGCAGGGGGGTTGGAACTTGATGATCTTTGAGGTCCCTTCCAACTCAAACCATTCTATGATTCTATGATCTACCCCAAACCAGAAGTATTTCTTGTCATACATAAGGTGTCTAGCTGGGAGGGTCAGGGTTGAATGGACCTTGGAGCTCTTGTGGTCTCTGAGGCTCAAATTCTCCTCAAATATTCTGTCACCTGCCAAGTATCCAAAAAACACATCCATGTCACAGACAGGAACTAAGTGAAGGGCTGTGGTGGAGCTTCATCGTGGATGCTCCTCATTCCCTGTGGTTCTGGCATAAAGCAAGATCTCTGCAAGAACCTGGCCACCAACCTGAACAACCACCTGAGTACTCCACCACGAGTTTTGGTACACGTCACCAGAAAGACCTGATCCTTTGCCTCCACAGCTGTGAGGAACGGAGGAATAATACCTCCTCCAGTTTCAAGTCGCTTACATCTCCATTCCTTGTAGCTTTGTGTTGGAAGCTGGTTTCTTCTGCATCTTCTCCAAGGGGCCAGGACCAGGAGGGGATCAGAGGCATTAAGATTCCTTGAGGGATGGGGAATTGGATCCAAATTCCTTTCCGTGACAGTTTCAGCGAGGACAGTAGCTGTGACATTGCAGGTAGCAAGCAGTGTTCCCTCCAAAGTGCCAAGGATCCGGAATGGACCTATCCTGAACAATCCGAGAGCATCTTTGGTGTCCTCTCCCTATTCCTGGAAAGCCACTGTCCTCATAACCAACTCCTGAAGTGACATAAGGTCTCCAGCTCCAGTAACGACGCATTCAGGGACAAAGATAAGAGGAGACTGGAAGGTGAGGTACGATACTGGTCCCACGTGGGTGTTACTGGACCAGGAAAAATTCAGCTGAAGGTGCCACTTGGGGGCATAACGTTTTACCCAACGAGCTGGTGACGTTCCTACGTGCTGGGAAGTGTGGTGGCACCGAGTTTCCTCAGCACTTTGTGGTCACAGGGACTTATTTGATGAACAAACCGATGCTAGAGGCTGTTTGCGAAGTGCTGGGCGGCTTCGCCTTCCCCACTTAAAGTCAAGGTAGGTTTTAGGGGTCGTTGTCTCAAAGCTGCGCTCTTTCCTGGAAGGAAAAAAACGCCCATTTCCACCAGCAGACTTCTCTCCAGGACTTTCTTGCGCTGCCATTTTTTTGCCTCAGCTCTAAATGTTACATGTTTCATTGCTAAATGTTTGATTTCTAAACACTGAGTGTTGGATGAACGGGGTACTCAATGAAATTAAGTCTAGTTTATCTGCCTTTGGTTGGGTTTTACAAAACCTTCATGGGCTGCTCCAGAAGTTAAGTTTCAGTTGTCTACATTGAAAATGACGCATATTCGAAGAAAACAAACCAATTTGAGCACCTACGAAGGAAAAAATGAAACTTTGCTGTGCCACGTTCTCAAAGGAACGAGCCTGCTGCTGGTGGGACTAGAGCCTGAAGGTTTCTGGATATCGCTGCGCAAACCACCAAATACTAATCCAGAAAAATCAAGTTTCCACAACCAATCTTCATAAATACACCTGGGATTTCAGAAAAGCCCTGAAATTTAAAACAAAATTAAAAAAAAACCAAAAAACAATGAACCCACTGTCTCTCCCCAGTGAGTTCCTGTAAGTGCAGCTGAGAAGACCAAACAGCAAGTCCATCGCTCGCCAAAAGTTTCATTTCAGAGGATCCAGCAGGAAAAGCACAGAAGACACCCGTGGCCCTCAAAAGTCACCATTGCTCTTCCAAATTTCACGTGCAACTACACGTGAGACCCAAACTACAGTGGGATCCACAGGGGTTTATTCAAGACCGGGAAGGGCGGATGACACGCAAGCACGGACGCAACAGAAACATGGTTTTGCTGAGCCTGGAAGGAAAAGGAAAGGGAAGAGAGGAGGAAAGCCAGCAACGACCACACGTGAGGGCTGTAAGGAAGGACCACAAGTGTTAAGAGCAGCAGAATAACTTAATTTTCCATCCAACTATACACAAAGATCAAAAAAAAAAAAAAGGAAGAACCCTCTTCCTAAGCTCTTCCTCCAATGCTGCTGATGACATGGCACAACTGGGAGATCCTGGAGGTGCTGCAAGATCAACCCTGGGGTCTGCAGAGACGCTGTAGGAGGATGGAGCTGATCACAGAACCACAGAAGATCTCGAGTTGGAAGGGACCCAGGAGCATCATCGAGCCCAACCCCCCGCTCCTCGTAGGAGCATAACTCTCTATAACTTTGCGTAACTATGCAAAACTGTAGAAGATTTCAGCTTGCTTTTAAATAATCTTAAACTTTCCATGACGACCATAAACAGGACCATAATCCTGGCCGTGAGGGCACACACCTGAGCTGTAGCTGTCTGTCGAGGACTGCGAGATGGAGCGGGAGAGCGACCGGCGGCCGATCTTCGTCGGGCGCTTGTTGAATTCTTGCTTTTGGTCGGCGAACTGGATCTGTTAAAAGAAATTCACGGTTAAGTCGGGTGTTAAAAAAAAACCAACGGCCTGACACAGAAGATTAATCCCAAGAACCCCAAACCTCCAGCAGACCCTGACACCATCTCGGTTACGGGCTGAATCGCAATTCCTATCATTTAATTGGGGACAGGGCACGCTAAATTGCCTGTTTTGTTTAATTTCAGACGCAGCAGCGACAACACTTGTCTTTTAAATACCTCTTTCAACCGCATAAATTAGAAAGCTCCGTCCCTGTTACAAATTAATTTCTCCACAACGCTAACGATAAGGGTTGTTCATCGCCCCGTTAGGGCCACCCAACATCTTCAGAGCCCACGCGGGGACTGACCCATCCTGCGACGTTTACTGTGGTGACCAGTATGAGACCACCGCGACCAGTTATTGCGGATGACAAACAGCCGCCTGCTCAACCTGGGATGAAGAATCGAGCCCTTTTCCATTTCAGTCATCACCAAGAAACGAGGTTTCAGCCTCCCCAGGACCATCTGTGAAGCCCCAAGCCCAGGAGCAGGTCTGAGAGGAGCTGGGCACCACCAAGATCAGCACAACCCGTGTTACGGCCACAGGAACTGCCCAGCCCAGAGATAAACCCGTGTTTTGAGCCAGCAAAGCTGATCTGCTCCAAAGCATGACGAGGACAGAAGAGAGAAGCGAAGAAATGTCACTTTTATCCAGGCATTTTTAAAGGGAAAATGACATTTAACGTTGGTATTCATAGAAGAACCTCTTTCTCCAAGCTTCATTTCACTCCTGCCCTTGGCTGAAGAGCAAGGAGGCCAAAAAATCAGTATTTCCTGACTATAAACTGCCCAGATCCAGATTTTCACGTAAACCAAACATCTGCTCTTACAGATTATTAGTAATTTTACAGTAGAAACTCAACCCTTCCATGCCCCCTTGATGTGCACCTCGGGTCGAACTTGTCTCAACACTTCTCTGCTCGCATCAGCACCAACCTTCATCTCCCAACCCTGAGGGGCGTCACCAGAATCAGACACATCTCAGAATCACACAATCACAGAATCTTCATGGTTGGAAGGGACCTTTGAGATCATTGAGTCCAACCACAAAAAAACCCCAACCAAACCAAAAGACCCACAAACAGACACAACCCAACAATCTCGGTCACTAGAGCATGCCCTGAAGTGCCACGTCTACACGTTTCTTAAATCCCTCCAGGGATGGTGACTCCACCACCTCCCTGGGCAGGCTGTTCCAGTGCCTGACCACCCTCTCAGGAAAGTCATTCTTCCTGATATCTAATCTAAACCTCCCCTGCCCCAACTTCAGACCATTTCCTCTGCTCCTGTCATTATTCCCTTGGGAGAAGAGGCCAACCCCCATGTCTCTACACCCTCCTTTCAGGGAGTTGTAGAGGACAATGAGGTCTCCCCTCAGCCTCCTCTTCTCCAAACTAAACATGCTCAGTTCCCTCAGCCTCTCCTTGTTCTCCAGACCCCTCTCCAGCTTGGTGGCTCTCCTCTGGACACGCTCCAGCACCTCAATGTCCTTCTTGTAGTGAGGGGCCCACTCAACGGACACTGGAATGGCTCGGAGCCCAGGGGACACGGCATATCTCGGAACCACACCACCAGCTCAACGTCCCTTCCAATTCTCTCAATATGGACCATATTTAAGAACTCAGGAGAACTGGTTTATTGTTTTAGGAAGTATTTTTATCTCGAGCATAAACCGACTCAATCCGGCGCAACGGGATTAAATATTTACATCTCCAAAATACTGAAAGCCATTAATTGGGTCTATTAACTAACGCCTTGGGGTACGTGGAGAAGTTAGTTTTGTTTAAAGAAGTCACCTAACCATAAAGGTCTTTTTTGGACTCCCAGGTCTTTTTCCCCAGAGCTGCTCTCCAGCAGGTCAGCCCCCCCCAAAAAAAAAAAGACCTAGGAGTCCTGGTGGACACCAGGATGCCCAGGAGCCAGCAATGTGCCCTTGTGGCCAAGAAGGCCAATGGCATCCTGGGGTGCGTCAAGGAGATCGTGGCCAGCAGGTGGAGGGAGGTCATCCTGCCCCTCTGCTCTGCCCTGGGGAGGCCCCAGCTGGAGCACTGGGACCAGTGCTGGGCTCCCCAGTTCAACAACAGGGAACTGCTGGAGAGGGCACAGCAAAGGGCTACCAAGATGGTGAGGGGACTAGAAGATCTCTCTGCTGAGAAAAGGCTGAGGGACTTGGGTCTGTTTAGCCTGGAGAAGAGAAGGCTGAGGGAGGATCTGGTCAACGCCTCTAAAACCTTCAAGGTTGGGTGTCAGGATGGGGCCAGTCTTTTTCCAGTGGTGCCCAGGGACAGGACAAGAGGGAACGGGCACAAACTTGAATGTAAAAAGTTCCATCTCAACACCATGAGGAGGATGTTGTTTGGTGTGAGGGTGTCAGAGCCCTGGCAGAGGCTGCCCAGAGAGGTGGTGGAGTCTCCATCACTGGAGACATTCAAAACCCACCTGGACACGTTCCTGTGGGACCTGCTCTGGGTGATCCTGCTCTGGCAGTGGGTTGGACTGGATGGTTTCCAGAGGTCCCTTCCAACCCCATATCATTCTGTGATTCTGTGTGATTCTGTGAAGAACTTGGTCCCATTTTGGGAACTCAAACTCAAGCTCAGTTGGTTTAAGTAGAAGCTGGTGATGCCACAGAGCCAGAACCTGGCTTTTTGGGCCAGTAAGAGAAGGAAAAAGGTAACCGGGGGTCTAAGGTGGGTAATTCTGTGAAGCCAAGTCCGAGCCGACCAGGGGACAGCCAGCCCAAGCCACCGGGGAGGGGGGAAAGGGCCAGGGGGAGGATTTGCAGCAGCACCTGGAAGCTTTTTTATTATTTTTTTTTCCTGCTAATCTTAAGCCAAAGAACAGAATGACACCGGATCAGGAAACACACAGGGGAGAAAAATAAACCCACGTCAAACTCGTATTACAGCCAGGAGTTGCGTTACGGATTAACACCCCTGATCCCGGTGGGACGGGGTCTTTGCACACACACTCCATTTTTTTTAATTCCTTTTCTAAGAAGCTGCTGGCCTGAAATAACTTCCCTTTTTATTATTTTTTTTTTTTTAAATTCATTTAAAACAAATCCCTCCACAGCTGAGCAGCTTCCTCAAAGCACCAGGTTATTTGTGCACGGAGCGACGCTCTCGGCCAAGTGAGACAGGCTGGAAGTCGAACAAAAGGGCGAATAATTCACATTATAATTAACATTTTCCTTTCCCACACCATCTCTTCAAGGAGACTCTCAACGCAACTATTTCAAGCCACACGGTAAATATCCATCACCACGTTCGGAGCCCTCAAAGTGCTTCCACATCCAAGACTGATGGGCGAGTACACGCCGAAAAGCAAAGTGAGTTGGACCAAATTTGGCAGAACTAGAAGTAGACTTTATAAAAAAACCCTGCCCTAAACCTCTTTGAGGGTTTAAAGCCTTTAAATGCTGCCAGAAGCTGGGTTTGGCTTTAGCTGAGCCAGGCACCGGCTGGCAGGAGGTGGAAGGAGGCATCGGAAGAGGAGAACGTGGAGATGAGGCATCTCCTCAGGTCTGCTTTTAGCTGGCCTTGACCCTTCGCCAACGTCTCTTGGCTTTATCCTTGGAAGAACGGAGCGAGCGGGCAACGGATGCCAGAATTTGCTTTATTGAAGACATTTATTGCATCCCCCCCTCCTTCAGCGCAGGATTTCGCATGGCATGGACACGTGAAGGGTCCAAAGTGCTGGCAGGAACGGACCCTTAAGCCCGTTTCCACAAAACACCTTCATTTTGGAGTTGGAATCTCAGTGACGCGTGCCCGACCCAACCAGAAGGAGAAAACCAGACCTTGCTCTGGTTGAAATCCCCACCGAGGGGCGACGGCGCAACAGCCCGGCTGGAAAGACGGGGGCAAGGGAGGTGGGGACGAGAAGAGGGGTTTGGTTCCAGGTTGAACTTGTTCAGCTCAAACCAAAACGCCTCTGAAGGCACCAGCTCTGCACAAGCTGAAGCTCAAAGGAGAGACCATGAAGCCTTTGAGAGCCGGAGACACTGGGATTTAGGCGTCCGACCTGCTCTGCAGCCACACAAACGCCAAAAAACCCACCCAATTCAAGCTGAAAAACCTCACCTCCGGGGGCACAAGGGGTTAACGGCTTCTAAATGCAGGTGCTCATCACATTTCAAATGACTTCGAGCTGGGGTTTCCACCACCAAGAGCTGCTCTACGCTTACTTCGCCCGGCAAAAAAAAAACCCCAACCTTCCTCATCCGAGGTTTTCCCAGGAAATCTCCCCGTTCGCAAAACCCATCGACTCCTCCGAAAGAACAGCCCCGGAGCAACGCGTCCAGCTCAACCCTTCATCGTTTCAAACCTCCTGAGAACTGAAGAGAAGTCCTCCGGAGACTGGGATTTGTCTCTCCAGAAAGAAGGGATTGGGGAGGGGGTGGGACAGGAGGAACGGAGTGCGGGGAAAAAAAAAGGGGATAGAGAGAAACGAATGTTTTTTTTAAATAGAGAAAAAAAAATGATATTCCGGTTCTAAAGATTGCCCTCACCTGGGCTTTAATCCCCGAATCTCCATTGACGTTGTATTTCTTCTTGTTCGGCATGACGGCATCCCCCACGGCCCCCTCGGCGCCGTCTCCCGCCGGGGTGGGAGCTGCCCCCCCAATTTATACCTCCCGGCCCCCGCCGATCCCCATCCTGCCCCCGGGCTGGAGGGAGGGAGAGAGGGAGGGGAAGGAACCGCTGGGATTTTCAGGCTCCCTGGTTTGGTTGTTTTTTTTTTGTTTGTTTTGTTTTGTTTTGTTTTTTAATTTTGGCAGGGAAGGACCCCCAAGACTTAATGAGGCGTCGCGTCGAACAAGCCCTACTTCTGTTTTATGCTGAATTACAGCGTTTTCCTGACCTCTGGACACACAGCGGCGGTTTTTTAGCGTGGCCCGGCTTGTGTGTGCATAACAATAGCTTATTTATATAACCAGAACATTTCCCTGCTCGCTATAATTAACTTGCTAATTAGGCTCTTTTTTAACCTGGGTTCTCCCCCCCCCCCCCCACCATCACCACTTTCTTTTTTTTTCGCCCCGATGTCAGATGATTACGTTAAGGGAGCCTCATTAGAAGAAAATTAACTAATGAGCAACTAAAACAAGGAAGGCATTTGTTAGATGGCAAAGTGGTTTTTAATTACGCCGGTCCCTGCTCTGTGCCCCAGGGCAGCAAGTGCAGAGTCCAACCTTGGAAGGGTCCAGACTCTGACACCCATCCCGCTGCTCAAGTGTTGGACCATTCCTCTTAGAACCACCAAATCATGGAATATTTTAGCTTGAAGGGACCTTCAAAGACCATCGAGTTCCACCCCTTTGCCATGGGCAGGGACATCTTCAACTAGACCAGGTTGCTCCAAGCCCCCTCCAACCTGCCCTTGAACCCTTCCAGGGATGGGGCAGCCACAGCTTCTCTGGCCAACCTGGGCCAGGCTCTCACCACCCTCAGAGTAAAAAAATTCTTCCTTATTTTTAGTCTCATCCCACCTTCCAGGTACCCACTGCAGGAGGAGAAGGGCTGTGGGGAACCCTGTAGAGGTGCAGGGTCTGGGGAGCACGATGCTTTGCTGCCAGCCACGGAGTAGATCCAATGAAGGGCAAGGTTTTTTTAAATTTTTATTTAGTGGTTGGAGCTGTTTTCCAAAGAGTTTTGTCCCTGACAACGTACCCAAGACAACTCCCATCAAGAACCTCTCCATCTGCCTCCAAAGAAAAGGGAGTTGGGAAGCGATGGGGCGTCGCCAACAGACCTCAACACCCATTCTAACCAAATAAAATCAAATAAAAGCTCTGTGTGTTATCATATACACGTCTTTAGAAACAATTTACCACTGATCTGATGTGATATCGCTCCCATCTGATATAATATCGCTCCTCAACAGTTGTCCCTGTCGTCCGGTGGATGGAGAAATGCTGCCAGGGAAACGTCTTGAGCCACGACGGCGTTTGACATCTCCAAGGCAGATTCCAAGGAATCCACTAAAAGAATAAAAAATTCCTGGGCTACAGGGAAGCAACGCCTGGTTTGTGAAGGGGGAAGAAACCCCGCAACTCTCCACTTTAATGAATCTGTAGGGTAACTGGAAAATGGAAATATGGATTATTTCCAACGTGGAAATATGTCAAGAAATACGAGACCGAGATTAGCACCGTTTGCCTAAAAGCAAAATACTAGGTACTAAAGCCAAAGTTGTGTTTTCAAGGTAAATTTTTCATTTTTATCGTTATTGATGATCCTTTTCGCACCAAATCCTATGGGAGATGCTACTTCAGCTCAGCGGAAGCTGAGAAAAGCCTGGAAAGTGGGTATGAAGCTCACACCACCAAAGCACAAACTACTTTTTCCAGTAGCTCATCACATCAAGATACTTAAATCAAATAGATTTTGGGGGGAGAAGAAAAAAAAAAGCCTTTTTTTTTCAATAAAGGCTGAGTCTAAGATACTAAAATTAAGAATCTCTATTCTATAAGAATGCTAAAAATAAAGGGTTTTGCTGCCCTTCCAGTCCACAGCTCAATTATCTTCCGCAAGTCGTTACGTCCACATCAATCTGGCTCAATCTTCAAATAGAACCAGGGAGAACCACGTTCAACCCTCGTAAGATCTGAGTTATCACTAGAATGTAATAAACCACCTTAAAATCTGCTTTTTGATCACGGCTGGAGACCAACCTCCCCCTGCGTTCGTTTAGCCACGCCGTGGGCTTGTAACATTTTCTACCCTTTTAAAAAAATTTCAAGGTGAAACCTTAAAACACTGTAACAGCCACAAAATCCATCCCCCCGGCTTGTGCATCGTGCAAGAGGAACCATCCTTTTAAATTCTAAATGTTGCGAGCACAGCGTTTTTCTGGTGCTTTCTGGTCTTAAAATTTATTCTTAGCCCTAGATATTTATTTTTATTTTTTTTTAAAGGAACAAAGGGAGAAAACCAAGAGTTTTCTGCGCGACCCGGTGGCTCGAGCTCTCCGGTGTTGCCGACAGCCTGCAAATCCACCTGTGACAAACTCAGGAAAGCAAAAGGACGTTCTGGAACTAATTAAAACCCATCTATTCACGTCCAAAGCAGTAGGTCAAGCACGTGGTCCTCAAGAGCTGCCTCTACTTGGGTTATTCGTGTGGCAAACCGCCTGGGAAGTCTCGTCCCCAGCGGAAAAACTTCTCATCCACCCATGATGCCAAGTGGTAAAATGAATTTATTTTTTTTTTAAAGAAAGAAGGGTAATGATTGGGAGAGAAATGATTCTGCAGCTGTGACTGGAACGGAGGGGATGGATGTGACCATCCTGATGTTCCACCAGAGCCCAGGGCTTGCAGCTTCTGGACCAAACCTCCTCCTCCTCCTCCTCCTCCTCCTGCCCCCTCATCCCTATTCATGAAGGAAAAGCTGGTTTCCACCAGCCCTCCACCTGCCAAGCCAGAAACTTCATCTCCTGCTCCGCTTTCCCCCGTGACACCGGAGATGTGCATGGAGACACCTGAGAAGAGAACCTGCTCCCCTTCCGCGGGCCCGGGGATGCCCTCCCCTCTCCATGCTCGAGATGATCCACAACCCTCAGCTTCTGTTCTCCTGATCCAGGATCCTATCACTTCAAGAAAAGGACTCTCCAACCCCATTTATTCCATAGTTTGGTGTGCCTTTAAATTAATATGCAATCCTGACACGGCTGCTCACTGAGCCAAAACTTTTTAACTGGAGCTCCAAGAAAGTGTTTAAGATTCCAGTTCTCCAGCCAAAAGGTCACACGGAGACAAACTCCAGGACTAACACGCGCGTTTAACCCTTTGGCATCTTTCCTCTGAAAAAACAGCTTAAGAATGCGCAGGTTATGGTTGGGTTTTACCTACAGGACTTGGGACAGTAAGGATGGGAGGGAAGAGTCACCCACCTGGGCCAAATGTGGGTGACAAACGTTTTCCAAGCGTTAGAAACTCAAACCATTGATTCTTGAAGACCACCCACCAGTGGTGGATCTGCTCTTCTCTGCAAACTTCCAGCCCAGTGTATTTCCAACTTGCGTTCAGCATTGGGCTGGGGTTGAGTACAGTGCAAACATAGAACCATAGAACGGTCTGGGTGGGAAGGGACCTCAAAGCCCCCCCAGTGCCACCCCCTGCCCCGGGAAGGGACACGTCCCACCAGACCAGGTTGCTCCAAGCCCCCTCCAGCCTGGCCTTGAACCCCTCCAGGGATGGGGCAGCCACAGCTTCTCTGGGCAACCTGGGCCAGGCTCTCACCACCCTCACACCAAACAAGTTCTTCCCCAGAAGAACTCTTAGAAGTTCTTAGGAACTCTTAGAAGGGGCTCTAAGGTGTCTTCTCCACGCTGAGCCCCCCCAACTCTCTCAGCCCCCCCTCCCAGCAGAGGGGCTCCAGCCCTCCCAGCATCTCCGTGCCTCCTCTGGCCCCGCTCCAACAGGTCCATGTTCTTCTGATGTTGGTCGCCCCAGAGCTGGAGGCAGCACTTGGGGGGTCTCCCCAGAGCAGAGCAGAGGGGCAGAATGCCCCCCTGGCCCTGCTGGCCACGCTGCTGGGGATGCAGCCCAGGACACGGGGGGCTTTCTGGGCCACCAGCGCACGTTGTTGGCTCGTGTTGATCTTCTCATCCACCAACACCCCCAAGTCCTTCTCCTCAGGGCTGCTCTCCAGCCATTCTCCACCCAGCCTGGATCTGTGCCCGAAGGCACATCCTACACCCGATGCTCTGGCACAACCCAGGGGCGGCATCTTTCCCTGGAAAAGCCCACGGACCATCACAGCGGAAGCCCCTCCCGTTAATTCCCTACAGATCGCTATTAAAGACTGTGCAATTAGAGATTATCTAAAGCATCGCTCCATCACACGCCCTGAAATCGCCCAGACCTTCAACAAAGAGGACGCCAAGTCACACCAGCGTTCCTGCCTCAGGCCCTCACTGGCTGCAGGATTTTAGAAAACTCCAAAAATTCAGAATTTCTCCTTTTTTTGATCCCGACCTCGCGGGAACGAGAAATTCAGGTCCCGCAACCGCACACGGGAGGTTTTTCCCTGAGTGTCGTGGGTACAAAGGTGTCCAGTGTCCATGTTAGATCCCAGCTGTACATTGTTCAAAAAATTGGTGGTTTTTTACCCAGTAAGGGGAATATTGTGATCCATCCTTTGGCTGGCAGCAGATTTAAAGGCCTTCAGCTCGTGTCTGCAAAACCCCAAATCTCCACCACAGCTCCTCAGTCGAGCTGTTGTCAATCTCCCGAACCATCAGAATCCCACAATTCGGAAAAAAAAAGGTGTATTTTAACCCTTTTGAGAAGCACAGCAGAAGGGATTATTATTATTATTCACTAATTCGTCAATATTTGATGATTTGGTTAATAATAAGAGGCACGCTGCAATAAATGTAGGACCTTGGCAAGAACACAATAATTGAAATAACGACCATAAAGATAATGAGCATTTTCAAGCTTAGGCTAATTATTACTTGAAACGCGGTCGTTGCCTCCCACCGTGTCCTGAGAAACCACATAAAATGCAAATCAGCCAGGTTAAAATCCTGATTAAAAACATTGCTGGAGGACATAACCCCAAGCCCTTTGTCGAGGGAGTTCGATGCCACTTTGAAGCGGCCTTAAACCATCTATAAAATCATAAGTTCGCACTGCAAAAGGAAATTTCTACGGTCCTAAGACAAAAAAAAAGTCTATTTAAATCAGCTTTTTGTCACCTGGTCCCAACTCATAAAGGAAAAAAATTACAGAGGGGGACAGATCCGTAGGGAGAGGTTTGGTGCTCGTTTTGAAGCAGAACTCTGTATTTTTACGATTAGCACCAAAAAAAAATCTCCACATTCGGAGCCATAAACGAAGTTGCGGCTGATGCAAAGTTCATCACTGCTGACCCTTAAACGCAAAATGCACCTCCTCGCTGCTGATACGAAAGTGATACAACTTGGGTGAAAGCTGAAAGAATTGCAGTCTGTAAAAAAATGCGCGAGAAGCAGAGGGACAAACCGCAATTTCACAAAAATCAAATCCATAAAGCTTAAGAAAGCGATCCCGGGGGAGGCTTGGAGGGGACATAATGTTGGCTGCTAAAGGGGAATCATGAAGTTTGAATCAAATCACGAAGGACGGATTTTTATTTGTAGATAAAGACGAAAGCAGCAAGAATGCTTTTATAGGAGTACGGGAAAACCAACTTTTTATTATTCCGGCGGAAGTATTTTTAGAAGAACCACCGAGAGGAACAACTTCAAAAATAGCAACGGAAGACACGAGCAGAAACCGGGGAAAATATAACAAATATTGGTAGGGAAATGTCAGTGCCTTGTGGAGCGTCGTGAGCGGGGCTGTGGACCACGAGGCGCCGCGTGGCCCCTCGGGGACTCGGGAACCTCTGTCCTCCCAGCGCCGCCTGCTTTTTTTTTTTTTGGAGCCGTGTCCTTGGATTTTCCAGCTGCTTTGGGAATTCTTTCCAGCAGAGAAGCGAAGCAGAGAAAAGTGCATTTTAATATTGGCCCATCCTAACCTCTTTAACCACCAAACTGAAGCGCGACGCCCTGAAGGGTGTCGGAAGTTTTAGAGGTTTCATTCCAACAACGGCATCTAAATCGACGATCAAAATTACCAGTTAGCCCCATTAGCCCCAAAAAGATGGGATCTGCTACCCTGATCCTGATGAAACTCAGAGTCTCCCGGAACAAACCGCAGTTACTCCTCCCTGCTGGTCCCAAATTGCTACAAAAATTAGCTCTTAATATAACACATCTGCAAGACGGGGTGGCCACAGGGGACCATTCCCTCCCTCGCTTGACCATTTTCAATCAGGCAGAACGATGCTGCACTGGAGGGGGGGGGGGGGTGTTGCGTCGGACAGTCCTCGTTAACATCGGGCTTTAACGACCCTCGTTCCGGCTAAGCGCCACCGTATCCCAATGCCGAGCAGCAAGATGGGAAGCTCCCTCCAGAAATTAAGCAGCGATGGGCTGATTAAAAAGAGAAGCCAAACAACTCACCATCCACCCGGGGAGGTGGAAAGCGGAGGCACTGGCGTTGCTGCCCCAGTTCTCCATGGGCGACAGGATCCCCGCTCACATGTGTTTGGGAGAGGGATGGAGAGAGGTGGAGAGGGATGGAAAAGGATGGAGAGGGATGGAAAAGGAGGGAAAGGAATGGAAAAGGATGGAAAGGAATGGAAAAGGATGGAGAGGGATGGAAAAGGAGGGAAAGGAATGGAAAAGGATGGAGAGAGATGGAAAAGGATGGAGAGAGATGGAGAGGGATGGAGAGAGGTGGAGAGGGATGGAGAGAGGTGGAGAGGGATGGAGAGGGATGAAGGGGGATGGAGAAAGATGGAGAGGGATGGAGAGAGATGCAGGGATGGAGAGGGATGGAAAGGGATGCAAGGATGGAGAGGGATGGAGGGGGACAGAGGGG